>APFE030409749.1:2701-18026 GCA_000404065.3 Pinus taeda | reverse complement strand
TGAAATAAGTATAGATGTAGATAGGAGGCCAGTAAAAAAGAAAAAAAGTTGAAAAGCTGGGTTGGCTAGTTCAAGTGCACCCAAACCAAAAGAAGAAAAAATGTTAAGTGTATTAGGCTGGGTAGGTAGTTTGAGGTTGCAGAAGCATATTGGTAATCACTTGTGGTCTTGTCAAGAAATACTTATATCACTTATGGCATTGGCACCATGGCAGTTGTTTGGTGGTACAACAAGGAAGCATGACTAACTTCCCCTTCTCATTTCCTCAGAAATCATTCACTAACATCCCCTCAAGGACCTTGGGATATGCCCAACCAGTCCTGTTTTCACTTCATTCTTGTTAAAAACCAAGTTGACATCTGAGTTGACTTAGTAAAAAGAAACCACATTTCTTGTGTAAAAATAATCTTTACATAATCCATCATTTCCCTTACATTTCCACTCCACCAAGTAATACTAACTCCTAACTTTATTATTTAGTTCCTTAAATCATTCCCCTATCCCCATACTATGTGAAAACTATATAAAATCCCAAAAATATTACATATCCCACCCTATAGCACTATAGCTATGTAACATGGTTTGGGAGATATTGGTCCATTTGGGACTAATATAAACCCTTCTGCGTCTTAAACCCAGAGTTACTTTAACCCCTGGTTGAAGTAATAACCCTAGACCCCCGCTTTCATCTATAAATCTAACTCACTTTCCTAAAGTTTTCCCCCCGCCGAAATTAAATTATTAATAAAGGCGTTGCGGGCCCGTCCCTTATCCTTCTGCCGCCTTCTCTATTCCGCCATCCGTCCGATTTCCCGCGCCCTAAGATCTACGGTGGGGGGGTCTTTTCCCCTCTGAACTCATCGATGGTTAGCGTCCAGGAGATGGGCGGTTTTCCCGTCGTACAGCCACCACACGTCACCCTCTCGACTGTGGCGGAGCCCCCTCCTCCCAAACCGCCTGTGCACAAAAGCGATGCGCCTAAAACCGAATACCGTTTCCCCTTGCGTGACGTAAGCACCACGTCACCCTACCGCTTCCCCCTGCGTGACGTAAGCACCATGTCACCCTGCCACGTCACCTTGCTGACGTCATCCGCCATACTGGGTCCCATTGCTGACGTCATCCACTGTATCGCTGACACCATGCTGACGTAACCCACTGAAAAAGGGCGCAGAGTGCGAAATCGATGCTTAGGAAGCCCGGAATGAAAATCTGAGGTAGTTTTTGATGCGCGCTTGGCGCTAATCGTGCATCGCTAAGGAAAAAGGGCCAAAATGGAAAGCCTTAGTTTGCAGCAGCTATTTTTGTCTTGAAAGGGCAGAAAAGGGGCGATTTGACAGTTTCGAGCATATCAGAGGAAAGATGAAGCCCATATTCAGTTTAAAAAGTATCAGTTGAGCGGCAAAGAGTATCATATTGACAATATCAAAGCAGGTGAACATTAAAAGCTTCCATCAAAGTCAATGAATACTAGAACAGAGTTAAAGGCCATCAAAGCCGAGGCATATCAGATTTAATAAGAATCACAGCCACCTAAGAGCAGGAGAACCGACTAAGAGGTGAAAATAAGAGATTGACGGTACAGTAATTGCAGATTGGATAGCAGATCTGCCAAAGGACGCCACATAGCCTCATTTTTTGAAGTAGCTGCCCCAGCGCAGCATTAGATAGATATTTTTACATTACTTGCAAGAGAAGTTAGGTTAAACTGCAGTTATTTCCTCAGATCTTCTATCAAATCTATTTTGTAGATATTTTGCCTATAAATACAACCCTGAACAATGTAATAAGGGTTGGTGGGTCAGTTGGTTGATTTCTCATTCTAGACTTGCACTGTAAATGTTAAGAACTTCTGTAAACAAAGATTGCTGGAATGTTTGCATCTGAACTAACTGGTTGTGCTTTTAATGGTTGAAGAGCATATTATGGAATTCTTGTGCTTGCTCACGGTCAATAATTCTTTCCTCCCTCTATTTATCAGTTTATACGTAGCAGTATCATCTATATATCATAATCTAAGTTGCAGGAAAAAGGACTAGATCGGAACTAGTTTTCATGCCCTATGTGCTCAATTCTTGTAACTTTTCTATGCTTTCCTTTGAATCAGTGATGAATATGCATTTTTAATTAAACATGTTTAAGTTGTTTCCTTCACATATGAATGTTGTCTAGGAATTCTTCATTGCCCTATTCAGCCTTCATCCATTTTCCCTCTTTGGCCGGATGAGAGAATTCTTTATTGCCTCTCATCCCCTGACCTCCATTTCATCTTTTGTTCTAGCATAAATCATTGTGCCATGTGTAGCTATCCTGCTCCATATTCCCCTCTTCTACCAAAGAAAACACACCCTTCAGTTCACATTCATTGACTCCATGCCCAATGGTTTGAATTTCTTACACTTTGCATGCCAACTCTGCTTGAATAGATCAACCATCCCATCAATCTAAATCAAAACCCATGTGCATCATATCTAGCCTAAAATCATCCCTTAAACAAAAGCTAAATCCCAAAGAGAAAGCCCTCTCTGACTGCTGGTAGGCTAGGACCTGCAGTCCAAAGCTTGGTTTGTGATTACCTCGGCCATATTCCCTTAGGAGTCAAAGGGAACAACCTGAGTGTTAACATAATGGCGACTCCACTGGGGACAATAATTTGTTCATCACCCTAAATCCCCATTTTTTATCAGTTTGCCTTTCGAATAAGTCTTAAACTTGTTTTGAAAATTCCCAAAAAAAAAATCAAAAAATTTCAAAAATATTTTGTTTCTTATTGCATATTTAGTTTTGATCTGTGTGGTGGACAGAGATCAGGCTCTTCAAAGCTAATTTATTCATCCACCTGGCAACTCCACATAATCCTCATAATAAAGACTCTACTGGAGAAATGAACCCAAGAGAAATATACGAGCCGATCAGGCTTTTGACCTGGATTACTATCCAAGAGGTCATGTTCTTTCTCTTCCATAAAATTTTGTTGTGTATATTGTATTTAAAAACGATTTTAAATTAGATTTTCATGATTTGTCTTTTGAACATGTAGTTGAAAAGCCTCCTTGCACATTAGAATAGCAACCTTTAAATGCTGCTGAAAATCATCATACAGCCAAGGAGGAAACAAATGTCAAAGCCAATCATGCTATCCTTGTTCATATCGAGCCCATTCAGCCAATCCCTGTACATAATCCCGTTCCTCGTAAGGTTCCTAACAGATATAAGCCTCTTGTTTTGCCTCCCATGCTTAATCGTCTGCCCAAAAAACATCCTGAGTTTCTCCCAAGATTTGATGGAGAGAATGGTATTACTGCACAAAAGCATATCCAATCCTTTGAAGACTATCTTAATATATTTGAAGTGGAGGATGAGGATGCTAGTATCAGGCTGTTTGCCATTTCTTTACAAAGCGAAGTTAGGACTTGGTTTAAAGCATTGCCTGAGGCTAGCATCTCTAATCTTCAGCAGTTTTCCAAGCTCTTCCTTGATAGATGGATGATCAAACTTAATTTCCTCTTGCTCATTGAAGAATATAATCAGTTAAAAAGATGTCCAAATGAATCTGTTCAACAATTTTTTGATCGATTCAATCAAGTTTATCATTCTATCCCTTTGAATATTAGACCTCCCCCTGATTTAGCTCTATTGCATTATCCAAGAGCTTTTGACCCAGAAATAGAATTATGTTTAAGAAAAAGGAGCCCATCCACAATGAAACAAATGCAGGACATGGCAGTGGACATAGAGGCAAATCTGAAGATTAGGGGGATGAAAAGCACAAAGCAGAGCAAGAAGATAAACTTCATGGTTTGTTACAAAAGTCAGAGGAAATGATCACAATGAAAGTGGAATGTTTAGAGCACCAGAACACATATGTTTTGCAAGAGGAAAGTAATGACATTCATGAACAAACCTGCGACAAAACAGATGACATATTCGTACAGCCATACATGATGGAGCAGTCTCCTGATATACTATATGAATATAAAAACTTCTCTTCTTTCAACTTTTTGCCAAAATACGATGAGTATGATGATGATTGTGAGCCTAATGACCAAATCAGCCTTACAGAGGAGTCAGAGCCTATTTTGGCGGAAAGCACAGTTCAGGTTCAGCAACCTGAAATCAATGATCAACGTGCCTATCTCAGCTATGAAGAAAAGAAGGAAAACGCAGAAAATTTTGAAGGCAACGAAGGAACTTTGCCTTTTTGTTTTGAATATTTTCAATTCATTAAGGAGAACTATCATGCAGTTAATAAGCAAGTATCAACAAGTGTTGATATTGATCATATGGAGGAAGCCAAAATTATTGTTTAAAATATATTGCCTCTAGTTTTGCAGCCCCAAAGAGCCATCAAATATTAGATTGAGGAAGACTTAGAAGCAGCAACATGTGATCAGATGATCCAAAGGGATCCCTTGCCTCTTGGTCTTTAGCCATCTCAAGTATTTGAAGAAGAAGAAGAATAACAAGCGCAGATCAGTCAAGAGCCGTATGAGCCTGCTTGTAATAAATTGCAAATATCAGTTCAGGTATTATATGATTCATGTGCTGACAGGATGTGTGATGAAGTAAAGAAGTGCTCTTCTCCATTAGCAGGCTGTGTGCCTCAATATCAAAATGTTGATGATCTCCCTATTGCAAGGCATGATAGTGATCCCAAACTTTTGTACAGTTCTTCAATTCAGTCCAGCAATAATGTATATATGTTGCGGGACCCTTTTGTACAGTTTCTTGTTTCAGCAAGGAAGGTCAGTAGTTATCTGATCTTCTCAAAGATTAGCAAAGCCATAGCAGACTACAAGATCTTAGTTTTTCTTGCCAGCAAGCACAAGCAGCAAAGCTCGTTCATGCTTATAATACTTAAGTGGCTGCATTGGTTATTTCATTTCACCTAACAGCAAAGTAAGTGATGATTAGAGTAGGTAGGTAGGATTTCAGTTTTCTGTTTGGATAGCAAGCTTGCTCCAGTTGAAGCCTGAAGTGAAGGCCCTAAGCTCTTCAAGTATGCTGTCATGTTCATAAATAAAGCAGCCAGCGAAGGGAAGTTTTCAGAGTACAACAACAACTAAAGACTAAGGCATTCTGACCTGTTGTTCTTGACTTTTCGCAAGGAAAAGCCATCCCCAAGTGGAGCCACTGTTAGCCTCCTACTCATAACAGGTATTCATATTTCATGATCGACATTTTTTCGTGCCAAATATGTCATACTTTGCAGGCTGCAATGTTCCATATTTTCTACTGAGGCCAAAGAAGTGTCCATGAGAGTCTGCTAGCCTAAGTGCCTCTGCTGTATTCCAATTTTGATGAGTTATTCCATTTTTGAAGAATTTTCAGTTAAAAGGAGGTCCAAACAGCTTAATCTTGGTCTCCCTAGGTTTCAATTTCCTGTTGTAGAATATAGAGAATCATTATCTGTCCAAACAGCTTAATCTTGACAGATTCTTAGATAGGTAGAGAAGCAAGGGTGCTCAACAGCCTAATCTGAGCCCCTGGATGAAATAGTATAGATGTAGTTAGGAGGATAGTAGAAAAAAGAAAAAGTTGAAAAGTTGGGTTTGCTATTTCAAGTGCACCCAAACCAAAAGAAGAAAAAAATGTTAGGTGTATTAGGCTGGGTAGGTAGTTTGAGGTTGCAGAAGCAGATTGGTAATCACTTGTGGTCTTGTCAAGAAATACTTATATCACTTATGGCATTGGCACCATGGAAGTTGTTTGTTGGTACAACAAGGAAGCATGACTAACTTCCCCTTCTCATTTCCTCATAAATCATTCACTAACATCCCCTCAAGGACCTTGGGATCTGCCCAAACAGTCCTGTTTTCACTTCATTCTTGTTAAAAACCAAGTTGACATCTGAGTTGACTTAGTAAAAAGAAACCACATTTCTTGTGTAAAAATAATCTTTACACAATCCATCATTTCCCTTACATTTCCACTCCACCAAGTCATACTAACTCCCAACTTTATTATTTAGCTCCCTAAATCATTCCCCTATCCCCTACTATGTGAAAAATATATAAAATACCAAAAATATTACATATCCCACCCTATAGCACTATAGCTATGTAACATGGTTTGGGAGATATTGGTCCATTTGAGACTAATATAAACCCTTCTGCGTCTTAAACCCGGAGTTACTTTAACCCTTGGTTGAAGTAATAACCCTAGACCCCCGCTTTCATCTATAAATCTAACCCTCCCCCTCCACCTGCATTGTTAATGGTTAACCAGCGCACATAACCCGCAAACCCAAATGAAAAACCCACTTTCCTAAAGTTTTCCCCCCCGTCGAAATTAAATTATTAATAAAGGCATCGCGGGCCCATCCCTTATCCTTCCGCCGCCTTCTCTGTTCCGCCATCCGTCCGATTTCCCGCACCCTAAGATCTACGGTGGGCGGGTCTTTTCCCCTCCGAACTGGTCGATGGTTAGCGTCCGAGAGATGGGTGGTTTTCCCATCGTACTCCCGCCATGCGTCACCCTCTTGACTATGGTGGAACCCCCTCCTCCCAAACTGCCTGTGCACAAAAGCGGTGCACCTAAAACCGGATACCGCTTCTCCTTGCGTGACGTAAGCACCACATCACCCTACCGCTTCCCCCTGCGTGATGTAAGTACCACGTCACCCTGCCACATCACTCTGTTGATGTCATCCACCGTACTAGGTCCCATTGCTGACATCATGCTGATGTGATCCACCGTACCGCTGATGTCATGCTGACGTCACCCGCCGAAAAAGGGCACAAAGTGTGAAATCGATGCTTAGGAAGCCCGGAATGAAAAACTGAGGCAGTTTTTGATGCGCGCTTAGCACTAATCGCGCATCGCTAAGGAAAAAGGGCCAAAATGGAAAGCCTTAGTTTGCAGCAGCTATTTTTGTCTTGAAAGGGCAGAAAAGGGGCGATTTGACAATTTCGAGCATATCAGAGGAAAGATGAAGCCCAGATTCAGTTTAAAAAGTATCAGTGAAGCGGCAAAGAGTATCAGATCGACAATATCAAAGCAGGTGAACATTAAAAGCTTCCATCAAAGTCAATGAATACTAGAACAGAGTTAAAGGCCATCAAAGCCAAGGCATATCCGATTTAATAAGAATCACAGCCACCTAAGAGCAGGAGAACCGACTAAGAGGTGCAGATAAGAGATTGACGGCACAGTAATTGCAGATTGGATAGCAGAGCTGCCAAAGGACGCCACATAGCCTCATTTTTTGAAGTAGCTGCCCCCAGCGCAACATTAGATAGATATTTTTACATTACTTGCAAGAGAAGTTAGGTTAAATTGCAGTTATTTCCTCAGATCTTCTATCAGATCTATTTTGTAGATATTTTTCCTATAAATACAGCCCTGAACAATGTAATAAGGGTTGGTGGGTCAGTTGGTTGATTTCTCATTCTAGACTTGCGCTGTAAATATTAAGAACTTCTGTAATCAAAGATTGCTGGAATGTTTGCATCTGAACTGGCTGGTTGTGCTTTTAATGGTTGAAGAGCATATTATGGAATTCTTGTGCTTGCTCACGGTTCAATAAATCTTTCCTCCCTCTATTTATCAGTTTATACGTAGCTATATCATCTATATATCATAATCTAAGTTTCAGGAAAAAGGAATAGATCGGAACTAGATTTCATGCCCTCTGTGCTCAATTATTGTAACTTTTCTATGTTTTCCTCTGAATCAGTGATGAATATGCATTTTTAATTAAACATGTTTAAGCTGTTTCCTTCACATATGAATGTTGTCTGGGAATTCTTCATTGCCCTATTCAGCCTTCATCCATTTTCCCTCCTTGGCCGGATGAGAGAATTCTTAATTGCCTCTCATCCCCTGACCTCCATTTCATCTTTTGTTCCAAAATAAATCATTGTGCCATGTGTAGATATCCTGCTCCATATTCCCCTCTTCTAACAAAGAAAACACACCCTTCAGTTCACATTCATTGACTCCATGTCCAATGGTTTGAACTTCTTACACTTTGCATGCCAACTCTGCTTGAATAGATCAACCATCCCATCAATCTAAATCAAAACCCATGTGCATCATATCTAGCCTAAAATCATCCCTTAAACAAAAGCTAAATCCCGAAGAGAGAGCCCTCTCTGATTGCTGGTAGGCTAGGACCTACAGTCCAAAGCTTGGTTTGTGGTTACCTCGACCGTATTCCCTTAGGAGTCAAAGGGAACAACCTGAGTGTTAACATGTTCATGGCTTAAAGCCAATACGTCTCATGACTGTTTGTTTTTTCTTCTGCCCATTTGTATCGCCTGTTGTTGTGCGTCATCGCCACTATGTAACATCTCACAGGGAAGTGGCCACTTGTCCTCTCACGAACTACGCGAGTTCTTCCTCAAATGGTTCGGTATTTCAGTTACTTTGTGTAATAATTCATCTGCCAGCTTAGTGGTCAAATCAGACTTCATACTTTTATATGCCACTGCTTAATTCTCCCTCCAGATCTAGTTCCCATCAGGCACAATCTCCGACGTTAGATCTGGAGCCTCCAAATCCTACGGTGTTCACTCTTATCGTGTGGTTGACTTGCTCAGACGTTAGCCCAGGATGAGAGGCAGTTTTCTCTCTCATCCACCGGACACACGTCATTCGTTGTATGGCATCGCTGTGTCTCCTGACAATTCTTCTTACTGCCCAACATGCCTCCAATATTCTGCCGGGTTTGGGGCGCGGGACACGCCTTTCGCTTTAGCGCTTTTCCCATGGTTTTTGGCTTTCCCTTGTGACCAAGTGCTAGGGGCGTTTCCATTTCGAGGGGTTTTTCCTAGCGATGCGCGATTAGTGCTTAGTGCTAATTGTGCATCAGGAACGACCTCTGTTTTCTGATCCGGACTTCCAAACTACTAGTTTGCGTCCTACGCGGTTTCCATAGGCCTCGGTTAGCTCGCTTTGACCGAGTTCCTCATTGTTCCTTGCTGGCTACAAACTGCCACTGTCCAGAGGTCTTCTGGATAGCTCGTTGTTCACAAGTTTTGAAGTCTATCATGATTTTGATACAGTCATAGAACTCTAATAATTTTCATGGATCCAATTCGGATTAGTATTAGAAAGAACAGGGTTGGAAAAATAACATTTATACTATTGTTCTGGGATAATGTCATAGTACTAGGCACGAGGATGTTGAAATTGAAGTTGTTTGGCCCAATTTCTTGGCAACCATTGGGTGGAATGTTGCTTATCTAGTAACATTCCCCTTTTGTCCGACATGAAATTTATCCAGGTTCTTTTACAACAATTAGAAGAGCGTTTAATTTATTTAATGTCTAGATAGAGTTGGTTTAGGATATGAATCATTTTATTATTAACAAGCATAATGAGATAGTTACAGTTGTTCTGATACTATTTTTATAATGAGGATTAATGAAAAGAAATTTTGTGAGTTTATTATATTGAGAGATGTAGAAACATGGTAGTTCTTTTTTATGAAAATTTATTTGTTAAGAATATACTTGACTAAGGAATAGAACTTAATATCTATTTTTAAAGAATAGTGAGAATTGTAAGTAGAAATTCCAAAAGAATTTCTTAGTAGATGATAATTAGAATTTACCTTATGTATGCATGGAAAATAGTGTATCACTATGTTTACGTTTTGAATTTATTTCATTATGGCAAATAAATACTTAAATCTATAAAAACTAAAGAACAATTGTAAATAAATATCATGTTATAGGTATATACAAGTTATGTATGTTTTGAGCTACATTTACAACTAAGTAAAAGTAGAAAGAGATCATTAATAACATAGAAAAAATTCCACTGAGGTAGTCAAGAAAGGGGGCTTCAATATTTTTAGGTCTTCACCTAACAATGCCTGGTAGTCTATACAAAAAGGACCATTTGATTTACAAACTTCAAGGTCTATAGGGAGTGAAAGTATTTTTCAAAAAAAGGGTTGTAACACCAGAACATTACAATATACAAACAATGAAATGCACACACACATAGCATTGTATAAATATCCATGTTTCCTAAATTTAGAATCTACACCTCTATCCCTTTAATAAATGAAAAATATTATTAATTACATAGTAACAATACAGGTGGCTGAGAATGAAGCTTACATCTTTTTGCGTAATATTGTACAGTAATTTGTAACAAAAGTATCATCAGCTACACATTTCCCAACTTTCAAAATCCCTTTTGTTTAAAAAAAATAGCTTGTAATGAAAATAGAAAATAGAAAATAAACCACACCTTCTACAATATATGCCAAAATATGTAAAATAAATATATTCACGATTTAAATCAATTTAAAATAGGTTCAAAACCCTTCACCTATTTCACAGAACCAATCAAAACCAAAATCAAAACAAATCCTAGGGCTGCATGGTCTGGCCCTCCCCCTTTTTCTTTAACTAACTAGGCATAAGTACATTAAACTAATAATATAAATAATATTACGTAAAATAATCGAATTAAGCCAATTAGAACCGAAAGAACAAAATTTTCAAAAAAAATTACATATATCTTAATAACATTACAAACCTAAAATAATTGAAATATTAGATTTGGGATCATACGGGTAAACCCTCTCTATTGAGCTACATATGCATACAAACAATAGGTATTGTTCTAGCTAGTTGCAAAAATTCACAAAAGTGAATACAATAATTACAAGAGGTTAGATATAACATAAACACCAGAAGCCACCCAAGGGTTTAAGACATTGGCGATGACAAAAAAAAAAACTTAAGTGAAACTGAGAGATATGGTCTTAATGTCATCATTGTGCCTCTTAATTTCGAAGTTTAATATTGATCCTAAAAATTGATGGTGGGCATGTGGATACCTGCAATCAAAACCTAGAGTAAGCTTGCTTTCATAGATAACCCAAAATATGATTGCACTCAAGTTAAAGCATTGAATCGACATGCTCCAATGGAACACATGAATGGGTGAACCTGAAAGGAAGAAGTTCAAAGAGATTAGAAATGATTCACAAAAAATTATATAAGAAGATAACCTCTGAGAGAACAAACTAGAACAAAAAAAAACAAGATCCGCAAGCGGTGGTAGTCCCTGCCGGGCCTGAAATCAAATAATAAACTAATTACAGCTTATCTGCATTGCTAATTTGACCTGCGCAATTACCAACGCTAGCACTAGTCTCTTTATTTACATCTCTTGCTTCCTTGTTCTTCCACTAATTTGTCAACATCCCCATCCCCAAATTGATCAGTGTTTTTTCTCACATTATTTGCGTTGCTAATTTCGCCTGCATGATCACCAATGCCAGCATTGGTCTACTTATTTAAATCCCTTGTTTCCTCTATTCTCTATACTGTAATTACTTCTGGTTTTATTGAAGAAGAAAACGATGGAATTTCCTTTCAATTCGAAAATTTTAATGCATAAGACATTGATAATGTCAAACAATGGTGGTGCTGACAAGAAATTTATTGAAGGAAGATGAATGCTAACGCTCTTCCTGTCAAGGAGAGTTGTGCGCACAGTTATATATCCATCATGGAATGAAATATTAATGGCGATGAAGGTTATAAATAGATATAGATATGAATGGAATCTTAATGGCAACGAAAGCTATAAAATAGACATTGATTCTTTACTAGGTATATATGTAATTAATCTCTGTTTTATTTCTATTAGTCAGAATATATAAAAAGAGGCTAATGTGTCAGTTAATTAATCATACTTTCTAATTTGCTAACACCTGTTAAACCATGAAAAGTTGGAATTACCCGCAGCCGTAATCAAATAACATGTAATTTTATCCTTATAAGCTTTCTTGGTACCTAGAGTAATATAAAATGATATGTGCATGTGTTACACATGGCAGTAATATAAAGCTACAAATTTTATCTACCCTAAACCACTTGAAATTTCATCATTAGTTATTTTTGTGACGTTAATGGCCTCTGGCCTCTTGGATTAGAATTTTAGTGAGCAAGCTTGCAGTGGGATTCCCACATATGTTTGGGATTTTGGCATATGTTTGAAGATGGCATTCGAGACGAAGGAATGTTTCAGAAGGTTCATGGAACCATTTCTGAGATCAGAAGGTTCATGGCACATGTCTGCATTTGCTGTCGATTCCTTGAATCGGACTTGTGGCCTATTCTTTTGTTGTCGGGGTCCACATACTTGGACTCATGATAATAGTTTCTTTTATCATCTATAGCTTCTTTGTTCGTGCCTAACTATTCATTTCTTGTTTCATGACTGCCACGGGTTTCTCTTCGGCTTTACAACCTTTTTATTTTGCCTGGAACCTTCACTCGATTACTGGCATTTGGGATAGCTGACCAGTTTCTTTCGAGTTGCCTCTTTCTCTTCGGAGCTTGCCTCTGCTCCTTTTGGGGTTTCTGCTGTCTCTATTATCAACCTATTTTGGTAGGATTTGTGCCATCCTTGATGGGTTGTGAAGATAGTTTTTCAATGTATTGACTGCCTATTGCTGGGATTATTCAACAGGCCTATGTGCTCTATATCATGTATTTTGTGTCTGCCAAAATGACGAATGACTACCATTGTTTGGGCTACATCCGATGAATCCCTATGGGATTTTTTTAGGCTGCCCATAATTGGATTATGTAGGCCTGTGTGCTCTATATCATTTATTTTGTATCTGCCCAATTGATGAATGACTCCCATTGTTTGGGCTATATCCGGCGAATCCCTATTTTGTATCTCCCAACTTGATGAATGACTCCCATTTTTGGGCTATACCCTATGAATCCCTATGGGATTTTTTTGGGGCTGCCCATAGCACATTAGTTTGATATCAGTTATATGCCACATGATTAGGTAAATATCTTTATCTAATAAAAAAATTGTTTTTTTCCTTTTAACTGAATAAGAAAACAACAATCTGTCTACTAGTTAAATGCTGGCAGCTGCTTCTTAGCGAACATGCATGATAGATGATGGACAAGTGGTCACAAGATGGGCCCACAAGATTGATCCCAAAGCATGACAACGGTCAAATACATGAGCAATGTGTTGCAAAGCTCCTAGGTGGAGCCTCAACAACTACATGGTACTAGCGTTGGCAGTCTCTGAGCAATGCCACTCAGAGAAAAACGACAGAAGCACACTCAGAGAAAAACGATAGAATCACATCCTAGGAAAAGACGAAAAGAAGCAAAAAATCAGAATGCAGTAAGGATGTAGCTAATAGTAGAGGATGGGGTTCCTTCTCCCAAAGGAGATGCGTGGAAGAAAAGGAAGAATCAAATGTCTTAGTTTTTCAGAAGACTTTGAAGAAAATTCAGACAGTGAATCCTCCATACTCATTCTCCAGAGCAGAGCTTGTGGCGAGTCCCAGTTGAACAGTGTAATTAAAGGCTCTATACCTGCATCAAAACTCAGATCAATGTATAAAGTAGGAGACATATGTGATGGGAAGAATCAACACAGGAAAGCCAATGTCGTTTTTTCTATGTGATTTTATGCCAGATAAAGGTATTATAAGCATAATTGCATTTCAAATATCATTTATAATTTCCTTTCTAATAGAATTCTTTTGCATATACTTAATCAATATGCTACAAGAATAGCGTAATGGCTTGCCTGCACAACATACCTGGCCATAAATTAAAATGCACAATTTTCATTCTATTGTTCTGCATGCGCATCAGGCAGTTTCAATTTCTTACCGGCAGTTTCAATTTCTTGCCCATTCTCAGGCCATTGCTCCTCCACCTGCTTCGAAAACTCCAAAAGAACCTGGAAAGAACTGTGCACCAACTGTTTCTAAAGATCGCTCAACCGAAGCCTGGTTTCCATGCATCCATACCTTTCAAAGACATTCTCCACGTCGTCCTTCAAGTTTTCCAGGCCTTCAAACATGTCAAGCAGCTTAGAGACCTTTTGTGGCTCTCTCTGACTCATAGCAATGGTTTCCCCAAACCGGATAATTGCACCCATACCGCCAGCTGCGACAAACTTCCCAAAACATTCCATCCATACCTCCTTGTCAAAACTCTCAAATATTTCACTGCATAGAACCTTTTCAGACCACATCAAATCCCTGACACGACCCTTCCACATTGACCGACTTCAGCTTATGAACAATCTCAGTAGAATTGTAGTTCAGTTAATAAGCTTTCATGGATTGAAAACTGCTCTTAAGAGTACTAATTCTATCTTCCCAATAAACACTGGGCTAACATGAACATGGAGGGGCACGAAGAATGAAGCAGTTGTGCATTGCGTGAAACGAAGACGGGATAGAAAATAGAGGAGGTGACAAGTGGCTTGAAGAACATACAGGCGGCATGTAATTGCCACTTCCAGTGGAGGGCTAAAAACTTAGGATAAAATAACTTGTCCTAGCTGAAATAACATCAGGGAACGTGAAGCCTGTAATAAGAGGTTCAATTCACAAGTTTGGTTATAAGTTTCTTACACTGAAATTTCCATGGGTAAACTTTGGTTTAACATGAAATGTACCGAATATATTAATCAGTCAAAGTGATTTAATAGCTGGTCAACGTCGGATCGATCACAATAGTCCCTGCTATGCCGGAGGAAAGGACTAATAAGAACTTAGCTTGTCGTATTTTGTTGGGGTCAACCCCTAATAACATAGAAAATTAGTGAAGCAAGAAGTGAAAATGGAAATCGCCATTGTAAGTTGTATAAGAATAAAATTCAATTCACTCAATGAAACCCTTAGTGGCAACATCATGCTTACAACAAAGGGAACAATAAATCCAAAAAGAATTTCAAATGAAAATTAAACCATCGGAACCGATAACAGAGAAACAAGGGTTACTACAAATGAAAACTAAGTAGAATCATCATGGAAAACTATTCAAACATACATACTAAAAACTTGTAAAAAGAAACAGACTTTGCATAACATGTTGAACTTTAACTCGTGCTTGTTGATGACAAGATGCCAATTAACCGGTCAGTCTACTTTGGAGAAATAATGTGGTTAGGGTTAGCATTGTACACTTGATTATTGAAGTTTTCAAATGTGCTTTCCAATTCACCGAGTCCCCGAGAAGCCTCAATGCATATTAATAAAAATGTACACAAATAATTAATTAAACACCAATATGAAAATATTTAAGTCCAATAAATATGCCAAGGCCTTCATTGATGTGCTTACCAGGGGTGTGTGCCGAAGGGGCAACACCATGCACATATTATATGCAAAACTCTCATGAATACCTTTTTATTTCTCCCCTTAATGCTATATAAAATCATATTCAATGAGATTGCACACTTTCGATGGAGTATATTAACTATCCAATGGAAAAGAGAAAATAACTTGTGAATGATTTTTTGAATAACATAAAAATATAAATTTTTGTTAATATAATAGTGAGGGAACATATTAATA
>APFE030409748.1:74999-88724 GCA_000404065.3 Pinus taeda | reverse complement strand
GCAAAATGGACTTCTCTGGAAATCTAGGCATAGGGGATTACCAAACCAATCACAAAACTACAGAATACATTTTACGGTATGGCAGTCAATCTTCCTAAATGTTGTGTTCAGTGCATTGCGATCGATAGGGCGGCAGACACAGCTTCCTAAGGATAAAGAATGCAGCCTATTGTGGTCTCCCAATATATACTCGATGGTACATGGGAGCACAAGTCCGTACTCGCACTTGTTGTCTCAGAGTGGAGGAATCACCCAACCAGCAATGAAAACAACAGTTACCAAGTTTTATGATGTCGGAATACGTCTCTAGCCTAGACCTCTATATGTTGTGTGTTAGGTTCCAAACCATTTTCAGTTTCATTAAATTTATTTTAAGTTGATCTTGTTTAAAAATTTTCCTTTTAGGTTCACTGTGTGATGTGTATACAGTTCCTAAAATGTAGTCTAAGATGATAAACAGTTTTTAATCTTCTTTTGGCAATGAAAATCCTAGCTACTAAGGAAAGAAAGTTGAGAGTCTTTCAACAAAGAGCACAAAGCACACAGTAAATGCACTGTCCTAAATCAAACCAAGTAGTCTAAATGAAAATGCACATGCATGTATTTGTTTTCAGCCTTCTTAATGTATGAATGAGGATAAGAAAGCTAAGTGAAAATCTGAATTATTTTCAAAGCGACAATACTTAACAAATTTCTTTTCAAAATGAAGTGAAGATAAGGGCGACACTTTGCGATTTCGAAATGAAAATTTCTTTTCGACACTTTTAAAACTACTAATTCAGATGATATATAAGAGTAACTATATAATCAACTATCAAGAACAATGGGATTCTCTACTATAACTAAAAACGACACTTTCAGATTAAGAAATGACAGTTTGACTACGCTACTTCTTTGCAAAAGAGCACTGAAAATGGAACACAATACATAAAAACAGTTACAGTTCTTTGCACAATAGAGGAGGAATGATGGAAGAGAAGGGGGTTTTCACAGAGATATACTGACCATAGAAAACAAAACTCTTGAATAGAACTGAAAATAGTGAAGGAAAAACCAAAGTCTGAAGGTAAACTTAACCTTCCCTCACCATCACACCTGTCACATAGGGAAATCACTATGCAGCGCATCTACTGCACATGGAAAGTGCAATGCATACAAACTGCCTTGAAGTGAGGGTGCGATGATACCAGTGCAAGACTTTTAACCAATTCTTGCTCACAATTTGCAATTCAGTTCAGGGATTTAGGCTGAGTAAGTGATTTTCAATAAATGTAAATCACAGGGGTTGATCTAAGGAGGTTACTAGATCCACCACTTAGGGCAATTAGAACATTTGCAGATCAATTGTTTAATTCATAAACAAACTCCGGAGATAGACTCAAGAAACATTGATCTACTTTGAATTTGTATAACAAATGTTGTTTTAAGGATAGCTAGCTTGAATTCAGGCTCTGTCTGTAAGTTTATAAAACAAAAAAAGATAATCTAACAAACAATCTATTCGCTCCCCAGTGGAGTCACCATTTTGTTACCAGGAATAGTGTCCACTCGGAGCTGCTATTCCCACTAAGACTAGTAGCTATCTTAGAAGCAAACAAGTAAAGTCTACTTTCGCCTTCCTTTATGAAAATAGATCAGAGTAGAATAAAGGACACCAACCTTGGTCTTGCGCTTGGCTTCCTTGCTTGATTCCTCTCATTCCTGATAGGTATTTTCCACTTCTTCTTCGTCTGCCCAACTTCAAAGAGCACCTGTGGAATCAAAGCAGCATACTACTATCGAAGAACAAAGATCTATATTCATAAATAACATAGGACCAAATATGTATTAACCATATAAATGCATATACATTCAAACATACAAGAATATGGACGAAATGAATAACTTTATTAATATCAAGAAAAGTAGGAGGATTACAACCATATGTTCTGGCCCAACATCATCCTCCAGCAAGAAAGCCCTTCTTCACCTCAAGTAAAGCTTAGACCACCCAACACTATGAAGTTTCACCAAAAAACCAATAACATTTCTCTACAAGATACAAGATTCCAGCCTCTGGATCACTGTGATGAGGGATCCATATATAGATGATTGTAGGGGGTGAGTCATCTTCTGGGGTTTTGATTAGTGTCCTCTATCTGAGAGTTCTTGATTCCACTTGGAGATTGATGATCTCTTACTCATCCCTGGTTGAAAACAGAGAGGCAAGTGTCAAAGGGGAAGCTTCTAGAAGATTCCATGATCTTCCACCTCGCAAATTGTCCCTTCCATTTGTCCATTCCCGACCATCGCACCCTACAGAGGGGCCATTCAGTATACATCGTACCCTTTACACTGGGAAGGTGATATGCATTGAACCCTCTGCATTGGGTATTTAGTATGGTCCAGTTTTGACCATTTGTGAGCAGTTTGTTGTGGAGAACTTCTAGGAGATGATGTAATCAGCTAACCTTGTTCCTTTAGGTAGTGAAGCAACACTTTTAGGGATTTAGGATCCCTTAGTTTATGGAAATTTATGATTGGGGTTGCAGTGACCAAAAATGTCTATAAACTGTGCTTGTTGTATAAGATGTAGCTGTAGGAATGGTTGTGATAGGGAGTGCTTCCAAAGGGACAACAACCATTTTGGCAGCTTTCTCCTTTTCTTCAATAATATTTTCCATCTTTGTCTCCATTTGCTTCAACTATGCACTCTTTTCTATGTTGAGCTTCATCGTCTGTACCTTTTGTGTCTTTGTTTCTTCAATATCCTTCGCCATAGGATATTCTGTAGCTGGTAATTTCAATTCCTTGCTTAATTTTGCTATGTCAGTATTCTTTTTCCTTACTAGATCTTCTACAAAATTAATGTTTGTAGGGTCATAACCTACTTTGATCACCAAATCCTCCAGAGCTTTGATCTTGGTGTCTTTGGCAAGTGCAGAGACCTCCACCTTCAGTGGGTTCCTAAACATTATAACATTCTTCTATCAAGAACTGTACTTTTTCCACACTGCTATAGCACCATTAATAAAAGACTCTTAACAAGATACTTGTTCTATGAAATATTAGTGATGATTTTTCTACTGTAATTGTGTTTTCATTGTTATTTTCTTCATGTTATGCATCTGAAATGTAATTGTAAAACAAGAGGTGTGAAGAGTAGGATATTTTTTTGAGCACGATATTTGGACTACATTTACAATATGTATGTTTTCTTCTAAAATTTAATTGATAATTTCTTAAATTCTTCTCAACCCCTATTGAATCACACCTTTTCTCCATTCCATAATTTAATCTAAAGACCCAGTAAATCTAGCTAGCTTGCCCTATGGCTACTCATTTTAACTTTTGGTGCAACATCCAGTTTTATTTGACTCCATAGCCTAACGGAAAGAAAGTAATTTGTTTTAGATCAACCAACCAACCAACCAAATTCAAACAAACAACCAAGCACAATCATAACTAGCCTAAAATCAAGCTAAAAAAGCAAGTTAAATCATAAAGAGAGATCCCTCTATGAAGCTGGCAAGGCTAGATCCCAGCATTCATAAGTGGTTTTATGTTGTCCAATGTATTTAGTCCCACAACCTCAAAAGTACAGAATGATAACAAAGGGATTGGTCTTTTGTTCTCCTTGAGGTTGGAGGTCATGATACTAGTCTCTTTAGTTGTGTAACAACTTGTGGTCCTTGGAGGCTGTGGATTCACATATGTATCTCTAGAGCCCTATAACAACTTGGATTCCCTTCAAGTTGTGGGTTGGGATACCAATTCCTCTATCCCTATAACCTATTGGGCCCCATGGAGGTTGTGAATTTAGATAGTAATCTTTGAAGCCATGTAATAGTTTGGGTCCCCACAAGGTTGTGGCCTAAGATAATAGTCTCTAGAGGCATGGATAGATTAGAAATAGACAAGTATTGGAGTTAATATCTGCAGTGAACTATCAACTTCCTAGGAAGGAGATGAATCCCTCACACTACTCTTAAGGGTGAATGTGGTGAACCTTTGGATTCCATGTTCCTTACTTATTCCAAAAGGTAGCTAGTGGGGTTGAGGAAAATGTTCCTCTAGAGTCCATAGTCTAGCTAACATATTATGATTTAAGCAAGACTCTCCCTGAGGAGTCTCTAGAATCTAGCTACAGGATGACAAATACAAGTGATTTTAGTTGCAGTTGTCCTACTTTCTCTACCAAAAGATAAGTATGTTATGTACTTGGTTAAAACCTAAGTATGGTGCATTTCTAGTTGAAATGGATTTCAATTTATGCACGGAAATAATTATATTGATTTAATGAGTGTGTGGTGGCATATTTGTTTGGGAATGCAATTACTGTTGTGATGAAATCATGTATAACAAATATTGTATCTCTAAAATGAATGATGTTGTTAAATAGGTTGAGCAAGTGTATGCTTTTGGAATGAAGTGCTCTATGAAATTCTTGCCGGTATTGTTTATACCACATATACATAACACATAATGTGTAATTTTGACATGATAACCAAGCCTACGTTATATGCTTATTCTGAAATATTGTTCTGTAGTAAATGTTTAACTATCTTGTAAACAACACATGAAAACAACACACAAATAATATTAAATGCTACAAAATGTGGAAGGATACATAAGGATATGGATTATGAACTCAGAGACATTCAACATAACAACCTTTCCATTAATATGAAGATATTACATAAGTGTTTTCCTTCTTAGAAATTTCTATGTCTGCACACAAACACCTATTCACTGAGCTACAAGCCTCTGAATGGCTTAGTCAACCTTTCATTCTTAGCACCCTAGAGGTATTTGACAAGAATCCAAGCATTGATGTTAATTTCCTAGAATCATAGGCCATGGAGCTGCTTAAAAGTCTAGTTTGGAGCCTAAAGCTCCTAGCGTGTGGTGCGAGAGCTGGAGCCTTTGAAGCTTTCAATGAAGGCCTTCAGTAGAGAGGGGTTGTAGGTGCTCCTGTGCCGACACCTATGAAATTTCCTTATTTCAATACTGAGAATGTTGGAGGGCCAGGGACTTGTTGGAGAGACTTTCACTGAAGATCAGTAGGGGTACCACTATATTTTCAATATCACCAGTGAGTGTCGAGGTTGATCTTGATGTTTAGAGAGATTGTGTGGCAGAGCCCTAGTAGGAATAACCAGCTAGTAGTAATCAATAAAGAGTTGAAGTAAGCTCTCATGATACTCATTAAAATCCAAATCAAGATAAACCTACAATGGTTGACAAGGTTCCACTCGTCAACCCGTAATAGAGTTCAAATGCAAGATATTATGTGATGCTGGAAGAAATGGGCCTTGAACTTATAGGATAAACTCAAAAAACCTTACATATTAACTAGGAAAAAGCTAGCGGTGGAAACCAAAGGCTAATGGGCCTAATTTCACTCTAATGAGAGTGGATGAATTTTTAATGGCTTGGTCAAGAGGTTAAAACCTGAATGGTTGACCCGAGAGGTTTGTTTTTCACAATGATGGGATCGACCAGTATTACACCACTCAAGGTGAGTTTACTCACATAGGCCTTGCCATTTGTTCAAAGCGACACCCACAAGCCATTTAATTTGAGATACTTTAGCCCAGAAGAATTAGTTTCCATGATAATAAGAATTATTTTGCATCATAAGAAAGGTTGGCACGATGATGCCAGCTGAGATATGGTGGGCTACATGCTAGCTCGGTTATTGGCCATATGTGGAGCCCCTAACGTGTGAGCCTCTTATATTGAACTTGGGGGTATGAAGGAATGTGGCAGAGGAAAGCATCGAGGTTAATCCAATATGATGATGCGTGCCCCCGCAGTCATGCCATTGGCCACAAGATTTTCCAACTCACCACATGGCCCAGAAGCTTTAGCTTGGAAGAAAATAAGGATATGGAGAAAGAAGAGCTTTGGATATAAGCACATGACCATGTCACCTAACGTCACCTTGGAAGTATCACCCCAAAGGAATTTTGGGTGGAAGAAATAGATGTGCCACGAAGGACCTAATGAGATGACATAAGTCAACTACAATAGAAAGACATCGAACATGGAAACATTTCCATTAGTGAAAGGTAGGCCCAGGTTAAGGTTAGCTTGCATGTTCTAGCCAAGAGTAGTAAACAAACGGGAAATATGAGGAATGATTGAATGAATGGAGTCATGATGATGTCGCATGGATCATCATGTTAGGCCAAGGCGTGGTGTATCAAACTAATGGAAGGTGAAATTGTGACCCTAATTGACATGTCAGCTCAAGAGTGAGGTCCCAATGGTTAACATAACTGCACTCTTAGGAAATCATCATGAAAGTATGAAGATGGGTGCATGGTAGGGTCCACAATAATGTGTATGCCCATTAAAGGTAAGGTGGTCCCAACTGAAAAGTTAGTCCACCGTAAAGATCCAAGGAGTACACAATGACGTGATAAGGAAGTGTGTTGGCTGAGTTAGCTGAGGAAGCTAACCCTCACTAGTCTAATACGATGACTACCACACATCCCAATGGAATACTGCCATGTGGTAGCTAGATGATGTGTTAGGGCCTAAACTTTGGTGGAAATTGTAGGAATTTATAAGGTAAGTTCCTCACACAGAACACCAAAGGACACTGCTCAAAAATAGATCACAGATCAATACACAAGTATTCTTGACATGGTTAAAATCCTTAAATAGGGAAACAATCCATGGCCTGAGCCAACGAAACCACTTCAAATAATTTATTAATAAAAGAATGAAAATTTACATAATATTCTCTCATGAATGGTTACCCTACAAATGACCCTCCATGCTCTTTAAATAGAGATCATGGACCAATCAAGTGTTAAGCCATGTATCAGGTGTTGGTAATCCTGATGAGAGAATGCACTGTAAGATCACTTCATGTCTAGAACATATTGTGACCATCTGATTTAATTTACAAAAGTACATTGTAAAGAAACACACTTTACCTAACTCTAGACTAGACCAAGTTTTCCTTAAATATTTCCTATATGTCGGAATATCCTAACATCCCCCCTTAAGAAAAACTTGGGATAGGATTGAAGAATGTACAAATATGACACAATAGGAGAAGGAAGGAAGAATTAGAGCCTATCCCCCCTTAGTGAAAACTTCCTGAACTCCTACCATAAATTGAAGTTTACTAAACTTCACCTCTATGAGAGCCTTTGTAAATATGTCTATAACATGATCATCTCTTGAACAATGTTGCACTTCAAAAACATGGTCATGAATGAGCTTTCTGATGAAGTGAATTTGTAGCTCAATGTGTTTTTTGCACTGATGTTGGATTGGATCTTTGCATAGTTGAATGACACTTTGATTATCACACCAAAGTGTAGTTATATGTTGTTGCTGAAAGCCAAACTCTTACAAGATCTCATGAAGCCATAGTGCTTCCTTACTAGCTTCTACGGCACTAGGATCCTCTGCTTCTGCTGAAGAAAGAGAAATGGCACTTTGTTTCTTGCAAACCCATGTAATAGGTCCTAAACCAAGAGTGAACAAATAACTCGCAGTAGACTTCTGATTATCAGGGTCACCAGCCCAATCCAAATCGGTCAAACCAACCAACAGAGGAAATGCTTCTGTACTGTAATGATTCCAAAACTGAATTGTACCTTGAACATAACCAAGTATTCTTTTAGCTACTTTTCAATGACTTTCATGTGGGTTTTGCATAAACCGAGCAATAAGGCCAACAACAAAGGAAAGGTCAGGATGAGTATGGGTCAGATATAAAAGTTTTCCTACAATTTGACGGTATATGGTAGCATCGACTTCAGGAGAAGTAAAAGTGACTGAAATTTTGGCTCCAGAATGAAAGGGAGAAGGGGCTGGCTTATAATCTTCCATGTTAAAATGGCGTAGAATATCACAAGCGTATTTGGACTGGGAAAGGGAATACCATCCTTGGATTCCAAGACTTGAAGTCCAAGAAAATAATGCAAGTGTCCTAAGTCTATCATTTCAAACTTCTTTTTAAGGCTAGAATTCACATGGTTTATAAGGTTGGGTCACTACCAGTAAGGATTAGATCATTAACATAAATAACAAGAATGATAAGAGACTTGCCCACTTTCTTGGTGTAGACAATATTGTTATAATGACTCCTAGAAAATCTAGTTTCTAAAAGAAAGCTATCCATTTTGGCATTACAAGCCCAATGGGCTTGCTTGAGACCATAAAGGGATTTCTTAGGCTGTTATCGAGAAATCTAGTGTCTATGTAGAGCTGTTAGTCCCACTAAGATGGGTAGCTATCTTAGAAACAAACAGATTAAAGTTACTTTCGTTTTCCTTTACAAGAAGTAGATAGGAGAGGAGCAAAGAATACCATCCTCAATCTTTCGCTCGGTTCCTTGCTTGTCCCTTCTCCTCTCTGCCAAATCTTTGCCACTCTTTCCTTGACCACTCTACTTCAAAGAGCACCTGTAAATTCAAAGCAGCATAATACCTTCAAAATGCAAAGATCTACAATTATAAACAATATAGGACCAGATATATATTGACCACACAAATGCATATATATTATCAAACATACAAGAATGTGCAGGAAACATTTAATAGCTTTATTGATATAAAGATTAGAAGAGTGGACTCCAACCCATTGATCTGACCCATCATCATCCTCCCAGCATGAAATCACTTCTTCACCTCATGGAAAGCTCAGATCACCCAACACTATGATATTCCACTAGGAAACCAACAAAACTTCCTTACAAGATACAATATTCCAGCCTTTAGATATCTGAGATGAGGGATCCATATATAGATGATTGTAGGGGGGTGAGTGAGATTCTGGGATTTTGATTAGTGTCCTCTCTTTGATAGTTCTTGATTCCACTTGGAGAATGATGATCTCTTAATCATCCCTAGGCAAATTTAGAGAGGCAAGTGTCACAGGAGAAGTTTTTGGAAGATTCCATGATCATCCACCTTGCGAACTGTCTCTGCCATTTGTCTACTCTCATCCATTGCACCCTACAGAAGGGATTTTTAGTATGCATTGCACTTTTTGCACTGAGCAAGTGAGATGCATCACACCTTTTGCACTAAGTAGTTTGTATGGTCTAGACTAGTTCTCAACAGTTCTCTGTGGAGAACTTATGGAAGATGATGTAATTAGCTGACCTTGTTCCTTTAGGGTATGAAACAACACTTTAAGGGGCTCAGAAGCCCTTGCTTTATGTACATATGTGATTTGGGTTGCAGTGCCCAAATATGTCTATAACAGTTGCCCCCTAAAGCATGAGGTCATAGATCTTTGATGTCGGGTGAAATGATTTATCATGAGGATCCAAGATTTTTTTAACTGGAAGGTGACCTACAATAAGATATAATACAATACATTATCTTCCTAACATTTTCATGATCTAGTTGAGGCAAGCATTCCCATGCTCACCTTTATAAATTCATTTTCATGTACATAGGACAGATAACCGTCTCTGTGGCAGACTGATGATTCTGATAGAGCCATCATCCTTTGATTCGGATGATCATCTGTGCAACAATGATGTACATTTGATGTCTTTATTTTCCTAAATATATCATAGCCTGGATGGATGAAGCTAGATCTAGGGTCTTCAAATTTGTCCAATATTTTCCCTAAGTACAATTTGACCCATGTGAAAAATATTCTGGAGTTGAACATGGAAAGCAATTGCTTGATTACCAGCCAATCATGTAAGTTGTTAACAAGCACGAGAGGAATCACCGATAATGATTATGACCTTCAAAGGTATTAATGTACAATTTGCGTGGTGTGAAAATGGGACTTAGGACTGAACACCACGCAAAATCTCTTGGTCGAAGGCCATTGATGTAAACCTATTTCCAGAAGCGAGAAACTTGCCGTTGAGGCATGCAAGCTTCAAGGTACTAAAAGGGTTGTCCCTAGGTTGACTTCTTGAATAATGAGCTGACGTCGACAAGAAGAGACCCGTCATAGGAGGGCCTTAATGAATCCCATATCTATGACACAAGATGGAGAAAATGACTTTTTGGAGGTGAAAACAATCTGATGATACAAGGTTCAGGGTGGCGGTCATGTAACAATGGAGCGTGAATGTATTTCAGTGAATGAGACACAAGATGGGTTGGTGAATTCTCTGATCAACTTCTCTTGAACATATCGACGACACTGAAATGGATTCATAGTGCTAACCCCAAAGACGGATGGTACGGTAGACCAATGGTAATATGACCGGCGAACGGAATCACCCAACCCGACTCAATCATGGTAATGGAGTGAAAGTATCATGTTCAAGAGCGACTTTGCTACCAATAAAGTTTCTTCAAGTTTTCTTCTCAATTTTTCCCCAGTCATTGTTGACTACTACCTCTTTATTTTTGTCAAGCTTGAGGAGGATAACATATGCTTGTTCTATAATTTTCCCTTCGGGAAAACCGTTGCTATGTTTTAACGAGCCTAGCGACAGTGAAACTTGTTCTTGTCTTTATGGACAAGTTTGTTGCTATTGGTTTGAACAAGTTTAACAACAAAGATAATTCGGTCCTTTTCCAATTTTAGAGAGTCTAAATGTAGGTTTTAACCCCATACAGAAATTACCTACATACGAATTCTAAAACAAAGGAAAAATAAAAATGTGAGAGCATAACACATAAAACACATATACACAGATATTTCCCGCTGGATCCCAAAACCGAGACTACCAGCTTGATTTTTCATTATATTCCTTTGAATGTTACAATACATATTTATACATGCCGAGGCATCCAATACCATGGATCGAAAACCACTGCATAGAAAACCATGGATCGAAAACCATCGCGTCCAAAACCATGGACCGAAAACCATCGCGTCCAAAACCATGGAAAGGAAACTCCAGTAATCCTTTTTCGTCATATAATCTTGTAAGCCTAAAAAATTATAAAATAATACAAAAGGGATGAATTTTCGATAGTTTTAACAAGACGAACAAAACAAGCACTCGATATTTTTGTGTAATAATCCCTCAGGTCCAAAAAATTAAAATTTAGAGGAGGGATAGCACTTTCGGTATCTTTAACGAGCCGGATAGGCCAATTTCTCGGCAATATTTTCATATTTTACAAGTTAAGTGAAAAGAGCTTAAAGGAAACTCGTTTTTGAGGAACGAGTTATATCTTCGGGTAGTTGTTGCTTCTAGGTAAGGTTTGGAATTTTCCAATCACGGTAGTGTCACAAGGATGGTAACAGAATCACTTGCCATAGTTGTTCCTCAAAAGGGTAAACAATCAAATGGAGGTGTATGATTAGCTAAAATGGAGTGGAGGTGATGGTACATGACCAGGGCTCAAAATTTGACTATAATGCATTCGCAATAGTTATTTACCGGAGGGTGGAACATTTTCTCATTGATTAGGTTGAATTTTTAACGGGCTTGAACTTCGTCTAAAAATTGCTCGTTCTAGTCGTATAATAAGGTTGTCTCACCGATAGGTTCAATTTTTAAGGAGCTTGCACTATTCGAAACTTTTCTCTGCTCCCTTTCGCATGCAAGCTAGGAACGACCAACTACTGTCCTAGGGGTTAATTAACTACTAAGGTTAGGTAGGAAAACTTTTCCTTTACTTTGTTGGTGCCATCTGGCCCCTGCAAAGGTGAACAGTTGATCCAACCAACCACCTAACTTAAGCAGTTGAAGTCAGCAAAACTATGCGGTTAGCATTACGCTGGCCGCTTTTCACTTGCATGAAAAAGTGTTTGCATGCCCCCAGGTATAGCGAAGTAGAGTTTCCAGGTTACCCTTCAATTTGCAGACAAAAAATTTGCTCTGTCGGGAAAGTCCTGCCTTTTGACAGAGGCATCTTATTCCGGTCTAATCCCATTTTCCTAAACGGATGGGTGTATCAGACTAGTCATATATCCTCCGCATAAACCTACCCTATACCTGAAGTTTTCCTGTCGAAGCAGACCAGGGTGCATGTCCCTTGGGTTTCAGTCATGGCCACTGAATTACTCATGTTCTTCAGGTGGACAAAATGGAGATTGATGAGACATTCCTTGCATGAAAAGACCAGTTAGGGATGGTACTTGACTATTAGCTATGTGTGATCTAGGGAATGAAAGTTGATCTACGAGCTGGACCACTCGGCCTTCATGCGGAAAACACATTGCTTGAAAGAGTGAGGAGACAATGACTCCCATGTTATAAATATAGTCATGCCCAAGGAGTAGATTATAATCTAAAGGTCCTTGGACTACCATTATGTTCATATATATTCTTTTCCCTCTCAAAGTTATAGGCAAACTCAGAAGGATCCCTAATGGTCGACTGGTTCCTTTATCGAAACCTGTTAGATTTCGCATCTCAGGTAGAAGTGATGGTGAACCATGCGCTTTCCATGCAGTTGAGGAAACGATACTCACAGAAGCCCCTTCATCTATGATGGTACCGACCACGACCATTCTGTAAGCTTGTACAATGATTAAGAATGGTACATTAGATAGTAAATGGGATCTGCCTAGTAGATTTCAATCGAAGGAAATGACTAGGTTGCTTGGAGGTGGGACTGAATAAATGACCGGATATGACCTTGCCGAACTTCCTTCTTGCGGTAAAGGAACGGGTAGATTGCCCCCATGTTAGTCGAAGTTTGTGTTTATGAAAATAATTTGAACAATGTCATTCTCATTCTCTTCGGTGACTGTATCATCTGAAGATGGACCTTCCGAAGACAAGACAAGGTCGACTGCCACCTCAACCTTTTGACTTTCATCTGGTGTGGATTTAGAGGGTTTATCTTCAATGATAGATGCTTCAACTGACCACACAGTTGTGCCAATCGGATTTTCAACTAGTGATGGACTCGGCAAGAGTTTCTTGTACCCAAGAGGAAGCCATAGCGGTGAAGCAGGATGGTTATCCAAGACTCTTTTAGCTTTTTCTAAGAAGGGACAACAATGGATGGCATGATTTCCTTCACACATTTTGCAAGGAAATTTACATTTTCCTTTTTGTCCAGAGACTTCGTTTTCATTAGTCGATGGTGTACTCTCAACATGATCATCAGAGGTTGATGACACTCGATTGTGCAAATGAGGAGACCAATCCCTTAAGATCCAAGGGATGCAAGGACAATCTCGATGATAGTGGTCCCCTTTTCAAATGACATAAGGATATTTCAGTTTGGATGGTGTAGTGTGTGGATTTTCACTAGTTGATGCACAGTTGCCCCTTTTTTCCTTTGGATCCTTCTTTTTGTCCTCCTTCTCCTTCCCTTTCTTCTTCTTCTCAGTTACTTGGTCATTAGCTTTACCAGCTTTACCAAGTGAAGAGGAAGGAAGGGAGGGAGAAACAAGCGAAGTAGAAGGTTGGGGGGTAACTTTCGTATCATCTAGTTGCTGACTTGATTGGTCAAGAATCACGGTGGTTTGAATGACAGAGGTCGAGAAGAGCCAAATAAGTAAGTAAATTGTCAGTCTTGGGAGGGACAATGTGGCCATATGAGGTGCACCAACATCTCCCCAAGAGGAGAAAGGACTAGGATTTCCCCCAATGGGAATTCCTTGGTTGGTGGACTCCATTTTCCTCAACCTAAGACCAATGAGGGAACAGTGACATTATTCTGATTAAAATAAATTTTAGATGCTTTGACACAAATTGCTTTTTCAATTTCTAAGAGTCGAGAAAAAGCTAAAGATGACTCTAGTTGCCTTCGGTTTTTAATGAGCATGAAGTGACAAGTGCTCAGATGGACCTTTTCCTTTAAGGAGTCTGAAAAGGAACAAAAGAGACTA
>APFE030409748.1:27621-58584 GCA_000404065.3 Pinus taeda | reverse complement strand
TACCAAAGTGAAATCGAGATCTACATTAAAGTATCAAACTCTAGATCAAAAATGCAGTCTACACCAACAAAATTTTTGAATCCTCTATTTCATCATTAAATGACCATAAATTCCCTCATCAAGTCAAAGAGATATAAAATGCAAGGTAGCCCAAAGTATATACATCCAAGAGAAGAATTTCTAAGACTAAGACAACATCATCTTAGAGAAAATCAAAACCTTAGAATCATTTCTGATCTACACTCATTCACCACTGAATAATAAGAAGTATCTTGAAGGCTAGAAGGCATCTTCATCATCTTCATAAGGCTATAAGGAAATCTACCTCCCATTGAAGTGAGGATCCCCTCCTTATCATTCAAGAAGATCATCTGAGGAAGCATCAATACATCCTCACCAATCACCATCAAGAAAGGGATCTAGATCTAAAGGTGTTGTCATCATCAAAGGTGGAATCCCCTTTTATTGAAGAAGGGATTTCATTTGGAATAAGAACACCCAAAAGGAGAACTAATACATCTTCATCAACCACCATCAAATGGATCAAGTTGAATATTACATCTTCACTTGTTAGGTAAGTATCTTTATTCTATAATCTAATCTAGTAAAATGACTTTGTTTTGCAATGAGATCTATAAGTTGGTTAGGTAATTGAACGTCCTTGCATAGAAAAGGAGGATAGAAATAATCCTCGAAGAAAATGAATTCATTAGAAAAATATCTGAACCATCTAAAGGTCAAGTATTATCTAAATTCATAGAAAAGGATTTAAGGGCTCAAGAGATTCTTATGGAGTCCAAGATTCTCTCATATAGAAGGATTGGAGACATCCAAAAGACATATATGATAAGCTGGTAAAATTATTCTCTAAAGATGCAGTAAAGAAAGGTCATATCACTTAGATATGATATACACAAATTGAAGGAATCAAAAGATAAAGGGTCATCTTCATAAATTCTCAACGACAAGTTCTAAAGAAGATGATTTCGGATAAAGAAATTATATCCATTGTTCCAAATGCACTATGTAACAAATTCCTATAAGGATAAGAAATATATTCAATTCTACCACTTGTGGTATTTGTTCAAGATCGAAGGAGATAGGTTGTGGAAGGGGTTCAAACATTTGCCGGAAGGAAGGGGAAGTTTGGAAAATTTGGTCCTCAGAAAGGAAGGAAGAGCATAGCTAAGATTCAATGCTATGAGCATTACAGGAAATATTATCCTAAGCTCAAAAATGGAAATAACGAGGAATATAGAGAAGAATTCCATTTCACTGAAGAAATGGAAGAAGCTGGTAGAGGAAAAGAATTAAAAGTGAGAGCTCGTGAGATATTCATAGGAAACATGAAGGATGTCTGGAACAAAATCTGTGGAATTCAAATATGAAGTATATATCTCTTGAGAACCTCATTGGAAACTTAAGGAAAGGAAGAAGTAATCCAAGAAAAGGCTCATCATAAATCAAAAAAGTAACATCTAATGGATAGGGATATGAAATATCCACAAGATTCTCTGATGGAATATTCATCAAAATGCTCACCAATCTAAAGAGCAAGCATGTGTTTCTTCAGGAACTCAAACTTGTGGAATTCACGGGATGATTTTATGATTTAATAAAATATGAATAATATTAAGGGGTTGGATCTATTTTCAGTAGAGGAAGTTGTTGAAATAAACCTAGATTACCTAAATGTAAATGAGGTATGTATGCTTATATTCAATATTATAAAGTCATGTTGTTTGGTTGCGAGAAACATGGATCACTGCTTTAAATTGAGAAGCATGATCAAAGGAAAGGAATCTCCGCCTATGAAAGGATGTTGGAAGGCATGGGTCACACTAGATGAAATCAACATAATATTTCCTCATATGAAGTATGAGGTGGTTAACTACAATTGAGGAAATCGTATTGGAAGCTCTAGGGAATGAAATGTGTGAAGAAAGGAAGGAAGAGATCGTGAGATATGCAACCATGGTAAAGGAAATCAACATCCATATGACCAAGAAAATTTGTCTAGGATATCTCCATGAAATATATGTAGACTCTTATGGAGTCTAAAAAATAAAGAGACCCTTGACAATATATATCTTTGGGAGATGTGTCAATATGTAAGAAAGATGATGATGAAAACTTGTAGATTTCATGGTGAAATACCATCACAAAGGTAATGTTTATTTTAGTGTTCATTCCTTTATTTTCTAACAAATATCTGGATGGGTTTATGCAGGGCTACCAATGGGAGATCTATGGATGTCTTCCAACACTGATGCACATGTAGTAGGATGAAATATACTTAAGTAAACATGGCATGAAGGAAGGTTGCATATCGACTGGTGGATCACTTTCCGATGATGACATGGCTAACTTATGGATGAAAGTGATGGATGGACGATGCCCTATGTAGAAGTCCCAAACATGAAGACTCCTTGATAACGAAAATAAGTTCATGGCATTATGAGGAGGAGTTATTCAATGAGCTGGTTATCCCATCATCTCCACCTAAGGAGATGTTATAGGTCCCTGATTAAGAGAGAGCCTAGAAAAATTTTTCTTACTTAGAATAAATTTGGAATTCCTAAGCCAAGAGGGAGCTTAGGTACATTCATTATGTAGGAATGAGTACATTCTTTTATTGGAATAGATATGTCCTCCCTAATTAAGATGGAGAGATAAACACCTCATTTTGGTATTCACTTGGGAATACAAAATGGAGAATTTGGTAATGATATGATATCTGATGCTCTTTGAGGATGAGATAGGGAATCCAGGATAAGAGTAGTTATAGAAGACCAGTATTCTTTGATGACTGGAAATCCAAGATAAAAATAGTCATGATGGAACACACCTTGAGAACTATGGTGGGGTATGTTCCAAGAGAGACAATGATGAGAGTGTCTATAAATCATTGGTCTCACTAACATTGAGCTCAAATATTGTGGAGAGATAGATTTCTTATTCAAGGTCTTTCTATGTAACAACGTTGGTTGATATGATGCTATAAAAATGGGTTACCAATCTGATTATTCTTATGAGAATTCTTCACATTGAGAATGACCAAGTACCATTATGAATACCTCCCTCATTAAGAGGGAGTGTTGAAAAGTGAAACTAGGTTTAGTCTTCCTAATGACATGTAAGTATGATTTGTATGTAATTGATGTAAAGAAGAAAATCAAAATGATTGTATGCTTGCTTCATGGGTTTTATGAGAAAGAGTTTTTATTTTTAGATGACTCCCTTTGTGAGACTTTAGGATTTGTCCAAAGGGTTAATGTCATGTATGAACAACCCTTCTTTGGCATGTTACAAATGTATTTAAGTCTATAGGATTATCTAATAGACCTCCAAGACAATCATGTGGTTATCCTCTTCAAATCGGCCTCAAGATGAAGTAGATGGTGCATGTTGGCTCACCTAATTAGAGAAAGATCACTTCGTTGAGGTCATGTCTGCTTATATACATGGGGAAACAATTATATATATGCATGAATGGTATTAACTTTTCCATAGTCAAGTCATTCGGATTACCTCTGAAATTCATGCGTCAAATAAGAAGGAACTGGGATAGGTAAGGAAGGGACATCAAAGATATTTCAAGGGGTAATGAGGTGTAACCACATAACCCATAGTGCATAAAACGTTTCAGTGTAATCTCTATCTAACAAAAGAAGTATTCGGTGCCACCATAGGAACAAGGTCACAAGTGTGTGACAAATTACTATTTCAAGGGACAAGGTCTTGGTGCTATTAACAGTGACTATGGTTCAATGATATTAATTCAAAATTTGGTGCTACTGAAGAAGGAGAGTTTTGGCATCCTTGATAAACTCAATGATGGCAATTTGGTGTCATCACATATGGTGCAAAATCTAAAGTAGAACGAACTAAGAGAGAGTAAAGTAGAAGATGGAAGAGGAATTGTATCTTGGTCTTGGAGTGGCCAATAGTTCAAGGGCATTGGTCTTTGTATTCATCCATTGGAATCTATATAACAAGAATTTGTGTGGGTTTTCCTCTCAAAGATTGAAATGTTTTAGCCCTAGCTCATAGCCTACGTTCTATGTCTCTTGTCTATTTATGTTCATGGATTGGTAGATGTTTGATGAAGAAGAACATTAATAACTTAAGTGAAGAAGATCCTAATCTAAAGTTGTAAAAATCACTCACAAGCAGTTACTAATTGAAGAGAAATCACCTAATTATTGATGCCATAGATTTCTCAACACATCCTACCCACAAGTTTGGATTGTTGGGATTTCCACCCATCTCAACAATGGGTGAGGAGAAACTTGGGTGTGTGTGATCCTTGCCACTGGTAAGTAGAGGTATCCTCCCCAAATGAAAGGGTGCAAGTGTTCTACCACTTGAATTTTGAGGGTCAAGAGGATAGATCAACAAACAATAGGATAGAATATAATCTTTACCTTTCATGATAAGTAGTATCCTGCCTATTGTCCTTGGGTATAGGGTGGTAGATTTATCTCCCCTATGATGATTATTCTTCTTTATATTCACGAATGCGCGTGAAAATGATCAGATATGAGATATGGGAGGATGATGACAAGAAATTTGAGACATGTGATGCAATAAGAAATTCCTCCCTAGCTGAGAGGGAGTGTTGAAATTTTGCAACTCAGGGAGAAATTCCCTCCATTTGGGAAGCCCTCCTCACCCTCTAGAGACCCTACTAGCCCTTGGAAGAATTTAATTTTCTCAAGGAAACATATTATTTTGAATATGAAACACATAACTACAAAAAATTCCAAGTTGACCTAGGCAAGGAAATTGGACCTCAGCATCATATAAATAGACCTTATATCACATAACTTGGAGGCATCATCATCACATCACATCATCCCATGTTTGGTTCACGCAACTCTAAAATTGTAGGTTCAATTTCACACGTGGAAGTTGGAAAGAGAGAGAGAATTTGTTAACCAAATTTTACTTATGTTTTAGTCCTTTGACAAACATTAACCTTTGGGATTTTGGGCATGGTTTGACTTGGATTGACGTGGTATTTTGGATTTTTTTTGGACTCCTAATTCAGGAGAAATGAGGATTAATTTTTCCAAGAACTTTGACAACATTTGACCACAAACATAAGGCAACCTTTAACCATAGGGTTAACTTTAATGTTGGCTGATCTGAGGAAAAATTTTGGGACTTTTTTAACCAAGTTTGACTGAGTTGAGGAGGCCAAGTTTTCTGTCGCCTTGAACAAAATTTTGGAGCCTGATTTTTCCATTGACAAGGACTAGTTAGGGTTTTTGTTATTTTTGTTGTTAATTTTGACCAAAATTTTCATATTTTACTTTTGACCAAAGTTGAATTTTTGGGATCATCTTTGATCAGAAAGTGGATGTTGAGTTTTTCTTGTCACAACTTTGACCTTTGAATTTTGATTGATGCACTTGAACATGATATCTCTCTACTAAAAATTTGATGAAAATCTAATAGAAGAAGAATATGGAAAGGGTTTTCCCACTTGTGGGGTTTTCCCCTGGTCTTTGACCAAATTATCGTGTCTCTATTGTTCTTGGTTGTATTCTATTATGAATTTGAGTTACTGTTCTATCCATAATTGCTTATTGTTACTAGAAGATTGAAATGATATTGGAAATTTATTGCTAATTGAAGAAGAATTGTTATAAGTGATTTTTCTAAGCATAAAACACTGGAAAATTAACACAACAATCATTTTTATTGGTGTGAATAGAATAAGGGTACTAACATCACCATTGAAATTATTTCCTTCTTTCATTTCACTCTAGCATAATCTATGGAGAACTTCAAATTTCTCTTGCTTAACGTGATCTCCTCTTTCTATTTCCCTTTCTTCCTTTTTTCTTCTGCTTTTTACTGAGCTAATTCTTCATCCCTCTCCTTTCCTTTCACTTCAATGACTTGTTTCTCCAATTATTTATTCTTCTTTTCCTCTATGGTTACTTTGGCCTAAACAAAAATGGTAGCCTTTTATCCCTTCTTCCTCTCAATTTTTGTCTCAGTCATTTGGAGCTTAGATTTCTCTAAGGCCTTCTATATTTTCCCAAGCCTTATATATTCAACAACCCATAATATCTATTCATTATATATTGTTTGTTTCTCAACTTCTATTGCATGCTAAGTCAACCTTCCAAAGTGTGGTGTATTTTCTCTTAGACCTCTTTGAAGGTATAGGCTTCTTTGCAAAAATCCTCCAATGATTTTTTGTTTGCATAATGATTCCTAAATTTGAATTCATTATAGTAATCCTTGGATACATCATCAAGGTTGTGACTTTGAAACTTATCTTCAAATAGGTGCAAACATTTAATGTGATTGATTCCATCTTTTGATATTATTGAATTTTCAAGTTATAGATGCCAATATCAATTATATATGATGACCAAACTTGCTTTCTAATGCCACTATGCCAATGGAAAACACTACCACCAACCACAGTAGTTTCAAAAGTGATTCCTTGAGTGAAACTCTATCTAGGATGAAATTTAGTGGTATATGAGAAGGTTTACAAATCATATGAATAAAAATCAATGTGTAATCATCCTCTATAAATTAGTTTTCAATGGGTTTTCCTTCTTTCCAAGCCTCGAGTGAAATATAAGGAGTGGGTTTATTAAATAGAAACTAGTATAGTGGGGCCATAAATCCATCACATATCTCAACAATGGAGTTAGAATTTATTTTCCCATAGGTTGCTACAATTAATGTATTCTGAGAGCTCGAATGGTGTCCATTTACATCCCATGAATGGAAACATGCATCTGACGCATATGAAATTAACCATATAAGATGAGATTTAAAAGACATTATTTTACGTGAGAACTCCTTTGATATATCAAATAATAGATTTGTTTATGTTAAATAACAATATAGATTCCTAATTCAACACCATGTCTATAACACACCCCCTTACAATCCTAAACCTGAATATGTGGTTAATAGGTAGACCCGACTCCTAAGGTGAAATTAAGAGAATGGGATCCAAAAATTTATTTTCATTTGATTTTATTTTTATTTTATTATCTTGTTTTTTTTGTAAAATGTTTACATAATAAGATTATAAGTTTTCCCACTGGTTTTGGATTGGTACATTACAATATCTCTTCCATACCGGGCTGGAGAGCACCTTTTTGGCCGATTAATTCCCATCTTCAGCTTGATCATAAGCTTTGCCTCAAAATATTAAAAGGAAGTGAAACCTATGGTAATGACAACCTTTGGGCAGCTAAAAATTATGATGTTCTATAGGCATTTAGATGATAAATAGTGGTGATAGAAGAGGCTAATCATGTCTAAGTTAGTGGCAAACCTCTAGACTATGAGCAGTGATGGAGATTTGGAGAGTGAGGCACAAAGTTTGATTGTCATCATTCCTAGCTCCCAATGTTACTTGACAACAAGGTCCTCTGCATTACATTCTTGTCTTTGAGTTTGTTCAAATCATACACCATCCTTGATGTAAGATAAATTTACTTAATTATTTCCTTTTGCAAATCTGGAATACCATCCGATCTCTCCAACTCATCAAAATCAGATGTCAAATGTTCTTTGCATGAAAATGCTCTTGGCATTTAAGTTCTATAAGGGATCAATATTCTCCAACTCTATTCTTGTTTCTTTGGTTATCTCATTTCTAGTGGTGTAGTGTCCCATTATTTGCTCCATATACATCATCGCTTGGTGTATAAATCAAATATACCTTAGATTACCAGTTATATCCTCTGAAGATGGTGTCTATAAGTGTAGCATGTAGGGACTGTTTTTGGAATATTAGCATTATGGATAGTTTTAGTTCCATTTGAAGAAGGCTACCAACCATGAAAAAAATTAATATGGATACCATTTCAAGAATAAATACTTGAAATAAACCCCTTAAACCATTGATGAAAATTCAAGGTACTAAAAGTTTCAATTAATGTGCTTATCAAGTTAATTTCTATCTAAGGAAGCTTCCCTTGGAGATTCTAATAGTGACATTGTAGGATTGTTACCCAGAATTTTAGTGCTTTCCTATTCCTTGAAATTGAAGAGAAGTTCAACACAACTTGCTATATTTTTTTTAGGAACCTTAAGGTGCAACCAACATCTTTAATGAATGATATGTCATGTACAACCAATTTACAATAGAAGTATTTTCCATGGTGACACAATCATCATTTGTAGTGTTTGAAAGTGATCACTTCATTAACACCCTGACGAGTTCCAAAGAAGTTCTACCTTACAGTACAAATGAAGGAAACTCAACAATTATTTCTCTTGCAGCTATTCATATGTAATAATATATCATGTTTAGATTTTAGGAGCAGCTAAAACCCATGCAATGATATTCTAACTAGGCAACCAATACACATGAAAGGGTAGCACATTAATATGAAAGGTAACAACCTGATTGTCATACAAAAAGTTTGTATGCTTCCAACAAAATGCATACACTATGCGAATTTATCTTTAGGACATATATAAGAAATAAAAAATAGTTAGGTGTGCACAAGAAAAAAATGAAACAACCATATTTCCATATGGAATACTTGTATGCTACCAATAGTGTCTACATAATTTATGTGAAATCCTCTTTACTAGATATATATAAGAAAATAATGAGGTGCATATAAAATACAATTAAAAAAACCATATTTCCATATGGAAGACTTGCATGTTGCCAATAATATCTACATAATGCATACACTATGCGAAAATATATTCATTTATATAAGAAATCAAGAATGATGAGGTGCATTCATCAACCAAACACATGCATGGAAAAGTAATAGTAACAGAGGAGTAATAGGCCTAAAATCACTATATCATGTGACAAGAGCTAGGATGTTTTGTATAGGACAATTAATGACAATCAAAGGGTTGCTAGATACTATCCAAAAACATTAGTAATCATTTTGATAATATGAAAATTTAAACTCCTCTCACCATGGCTAGCACTTAATGCATCAAGGGAAAATTCCTCCCTGATATAAGCTTGAAGCAATAACCCAAGAATTGTGTGAATTCCATGCAAAAGCTATGCAGGGTCCTTAAAGTGCTAGATCATTATTTTAATATCTAGAAGCCCAAATTTAAATAAACCTAATACCAACTTCAAGGATAGGATATGACATGGAAAAATCCAACTGTTGAATTTCCACGACCTTGGGTCTAGCTTAGAGTCGTAAAATCACTGATGAGGCCAAACTAATAATCTCAACCATAAACTACTTTGCACTACAGAAATATAAAGGAGTAAATCACACGCAAAAAAGATAGACAAATTTTTAGATTTTAAACCCAACTTCGTTATATTAAAAGCATATAACACAATAGCCTAGGGCTCTCTACCAAGGATAATGGCCCTCGTACATCCACTAGTACAAGATACAAACTGGGACTTTGTTTTAGTCCATCGAAAAGCTATTTGTCCTCAACAAGATACTTTGACCATTTGGTTGTTGCATGCTCTGTTAACTCCTCTCAGTCTTACCCTGCACCTTCCTTGTCCTTTAGCTCTCGATATGTAGCTTCTGCCTCTATCAATGCTCCAAGTTCATCTCGCCATTGAACCTCAAGTGTCAATCCGCACACTAGTTTTGCCTTATTCCATCAAGGCCACAACATATTGAGACTCCTTTCAAGTTGTTCACAACTCCACTTGTGAACAACTTTCAACTTCGCACTGCTGCTCCTCAACTACTCAATGACTGCAACTCAATATTTTCTTCCTGCGTTGCAACGATGAAGACCAATAGAGGGCTCGAAGGGCTACCACTTATGATTGAAATATGTCCATCTCCCATAATGAACATGGGCTAGGAGGACTCCTCATCATCTCTTGTAGAAGTCCTTCTCCACACACAAGTCTCGAGCTCCACAAACTACTCCTAGTTGATCATACCCTTGAACTCACCAACTGCCGCTCTCACAACCACCTTTTTCCATCAAGGTGTTGCTCACCGAGGTCCAACTTGGACACTATCACATTTTCCTCCAGTAAACCATAAGTGCCCAATCTCATCCACACTTGGTCTTCTCTCACGCTTCCCTCCAATAGTCCACAAGAGACAAAGTCCACGTTGTAGCATATGTACCTAGTTAGGGCATCCCCACACTTGGGAGACCCTTACACATGGTTGCACATAGACTTCTCCAATCTATCCTTTTCTCTACAATAGAGGAACTATTATGCAAATCTAGGAACCTCAATGTGTCCTCACCTAGGACACGATCAATCCATCATACATGGGTCCATTTGCAACATACCTTGTTGTTTTCCTCTTCCCTCTTGATCTAATGTGTCAAATGTCACCTCCACTGCTTGTTAGAGCTCCCAAAAGTCCATGTGGGATCCTCCAAACAAATCCTAAGTCCTCCTACAAGCAGCCCAGAATCTGACCCAAGCAATGGTCAACACTTTGATCCAATGCACAGCAATCTTTTGTTGCAAGTTTGTTGCTCAATCACTGTGGAATCTGTCACTAGTGTAGGGAATCTAATTACTAGATCTAGCCTTCCTCCTTCATTTCCACAGGCTTCCCTTAAATGATCCTAAACTAGGATCCGTTACCCTTAGTTAGGGCCTATGTTGTAGCCCTAAACCCTTATGACAATCCACAAACCAACCCTTAAAGGGTTGCGGAATTACTTGGGAAGCCTCCTCCTTGTCCAAGTTACCTTCTTGAGGGGCTAGTCCACCTTGAAAACACTTTTCGCATCTCTACTATGTCCTAAGGTTTGTGTCCTAGCACTACAACACTAAATCATGAGACAATCCCTACACATGCCCAAACACACCTATTTCTTCATCGTTTGTACCTCTAGCTCTTCAGCCTTCACTACCCAGTAACGTAGCCCTTGAACAACAAATTGGACTTGTCTTGATAACCCTCAAACAACCCTAAGACAATCTGCAAATCAACCTTGCAAACAATATTTTTCTACGCTAGTTCTTAGCCTCCAAACAAAGTTGTCTCCACGATGTCTTGACCCTCTCTTGTTGCAGCTAAGGCATCCAAATTTTAGAGCTCTTCCTTGGCGAATTTCACACCAATGGATGCTCTAAAACACTCAATACAACTTGTATTCATACACATACAAGGGTTCAATGAATTGATGAAGAGACCCTTCTATTGGAATATGTTTACACTAATCCTATATGACTTGGTAGCCAATAATTAATTAGCCAAATTCAAAAATTCATTTCTCTCTAACGAAAACTCGAATTTAGATGATTCTCAATGCATTGGAATTGTACCACTGAGCACTATCATCCTCATCCATCACGAGTCATATATTCATCATGGTTTTGGCCTAAATCACGATGGGTGCAAAACCCCCAAACTTGAACCTCAAGCCCATAAGCCCATTTATGGCACTTTGACCTCCAACTCCCGAACACCAGCACTTTGAGTACCTCCCATGCTACACAAAAATCAACACTCCCTCTTAGTGAGGGAGGTACTTGGCTTCTTCTTCAAGTACACATGTAGATCATGAGGCATCGTTTATTGACTCAGGTGCATCCTTTCACTTCACTCCCCAAAGGGAGTGGTTCTGTGAATATGATAAATATGATTGTGGTGATCTCTTCTTAGGGGATGATAGGAAGGGTATAATCATCAGACGTGGAAAATTCAAGTTGAAGTTGCAAGGTGGAAGGATTAGATGACTTCTGGGTGTTCTGCATATTCTTGCATCGTCCATAAATCTCATTTCTATAAGAAATATGGATGATGTAGGTGTATAAAGAGTGTTCAAGAAAGATGCATGCAAAATGGATTGGGAATCACTGATATTGATGTGGGGAGTTCATATTGGAACTTTGTACAAGCTTATGGGTAGTAATTTTATTGATGGGTGGAACAATTTTGTGGTTTTTGAAAGTGGAGCAGAAAACCTTGTGGTCTTTGGAGAAAATACCATGCTATGGCATCAAAGGCTTGGACATATTGGAGAGAAGGGCCTTCGATTACTTCTTGGCAATTGTATGGTAGAAGGTATGCCCAATTTATCTATAGATTTAGATTTTTTTATCATTGTGTATATGGGAAAAATAAATATAGGTGACATGCCCCTCTGGTGCTAAGAGGGTGAAAGGGATATTAGAGCTTGTTCATAACAATGTGATTGGACCTATATCGGTTCCATCACTGGGTAAGTTTGTGTACTACGTATAATTCATAGATGACTTCTCAAGGAATACATGGATATATTTCCTCGGGAAGAAATAGGAAATCTTTGATAGGTTTAAAAAATCTAAGGCTCTGGTGGAAAACTAGATAGAGAAGAAGATAAAGGTTATAAGGATAGATAATGGTGGAGAGTTTTGCAAGAAGGAATTTGAAGAATTCTGTAAGAAGTGTGGTATAACACAGAAAAATTATACTCCATACACATCTCAACAAAATGGAGTTGCAGAAAGAAAGAATGAGACATTGATGGAAAAGGCAATAAGCATGCTCAATGGTGTCAAGTTAGGACAAGAATTCTGGGCAAAGGAGATTGAGACTGTATGTTACCTAGTTAATAGATCACCGTCATCAACATTGGAGCATAACTCTCCACATGATGTATGGAATGGTAAGAAACCCTCTGTTACAGGTCAATTTGGGCACATCAACCCCAACTTCCCGATCAGTACTATTAGGGTCCATCAATCCCTAATTAAGTTGTTTTCATTCCCTAATGAAGTCAACCTACATCATGCTTGCCTCCCAAGAGTTTCCATGACACCATTCATCCAAAAACTGCCCCTAAGGAGATCAGCGCAGGTAGCCTTCTATCAGGCTACATTACAATGTGGAAACTATACTTATTGGGTGCACTACACTGCACTTGGAATTTGTTTCACCTGCGCTGAGTGAGATTCATCGAATTTTTAAATGAATCCATTGGATTCCTCATCCAATGGATACTTCTGGAAGCTTCAAGATTGTTTGAGCTCGCATTTAGATGAGGAAGAGGATGAATGAACCTCAATCCATTATCCCTTCCTCCATGGAATCACCTCCCAAATTTGGAAAAGCATTCATGAGGGCCATTAATAGCTTAACCTCTTCCATTCAGCTATAAATTGATCATGCATCCAAAGGTTGGTCTAGGTTGGAATTTCTTGAGCTAAGGAAATGTCGTTTGAATGAGATTAGTAAGAGTATTGTAATGATGTCGAATTGTTACTTCATGAGGAGAGAAGGGATCGAAACCTGAAGGAAGACACTGAATCAGGCATGAAAATTCATGGGTTGTAATCTTTCTTTTTATCAAAATAGAATTATAAGCTTTTTCCATTCATGTTCTTATATGATGTATATTGTATTCTGGATTCTATAATATGTTTAATTAACAGATCTTTATTGCATGCTTTGATGGGTTTCTATCTCGGCTTGTGTGCAGGTACTTTCCAAGTGAGATAAGTACAGAAAGGAGTGGTGGAATCAGTCAAAGGAGAGAGGGAGCAAGCAAAAGTTACAGATTGGTTTCTTTTCCTCCTTCTCTTATCTGTTGATTATAGGAAAAGCAATGAATTACTTTGTCTGTTGTTTCTAGACTAGCTACTAGGTCTAGAGGGTTAGGCATTTCTAGAAACACTAAATTTGCCAAAATCAAACTGGCGACTCCATTGGGGACTGATCCTATCCCTTGTAGTAGCTTATAGATCTCTTAAAGCATTCTGACATACTGTACTTCCTATCATTTATTGAATTCAAGTCTAAATTCACTGAAAATTGAGTCAAATTTAAGCATAAAATTGCCTTGTTATAATCAGCACACTTTTGTGACTGACACAGTGCGTTGTAGTGCACTTCCTGCATATACTTAGTGCAATTCAATGCGCTGATCCCTTTAGGGTTAGTTTTCCCATCTAGGAACTGAAAACTTTTGTCAATTTTCAGCAGTTTGAATTGCTTGTTGGATGTAAATGATGTCTTATTTCTGAAAAAAAGTTTTTGTTTCCTTATTTTGACCCAATTTAGGCTGGATTGTTGGAAGTTTTTTATGTATTTGTTTTATCATTTGCAGTCCACTATCGAAAGATAGTTAATCGATTGTTTTGTCAATAGAAAAGTGTCGTAAAATCGTCATTTTCTTCGAAAAAATGAAGTGTCATAAATTCTTCCTTCATAAATAATCGATTGATTTATTTTTGCATTTGATATGTATTTTCATTTAAAGTGTCGAAAATCTTCATTTATTTAAAATCGAAAGTGTCGTACAGTCTTCCTTTCCCTTTAAAATAAATTGTCACAAATTGTCATTTTTTATGAAAACAGTTCAGAATTGTTTGTGCATTAGTTTTTCTTATTGCATCATTCACATTAAGAGAAACTGAAAAGAAATACATGAAATTTGCATTACAGAGTTTGAGTTTGTGAATTCTTGAAAGGAATGATTTAGGGAATTGCATTAGTTTGTGCTCTTTGTTGCTTGTTCAAAAATTACTTGTATGCTCTATCCCTCATAGCTAGGATTTTCATTGCTGAAATTAAATGGAAAGAGTTTTTCTCATTCTAGTTGCATTCTTAGGAATTTTGGAAAACATCTCATGGTGAACCTTCAATGGCAGATTTTAAGCAATATCAACCTAAAATTTACATCAATTAATATAATAATGCATTGGAATTTAATGAAAACATCTAGAGGTCTAGGCTAGAGACGTGTTACGACGTCTATAAACCTAGTGGTTGTCATTTTCATTGAGGTTGGGTGATTCCTCCGCTCTGATTCGATAAGTACTAGTACGGACTTGTGCTCCCTGTACCATAAAGTATATAGTGGGAGACCCCAATAGGTTTAAATCCTTTATCCCTAGGAAGCCAAGTCTACTGCCTTACAAATCGCAATGCACCGAACACAGAAATTTTTAAGATTGACTGTCGTACCTTAAATCCTTGGTAATTTTTCCTTCATTTATCACCAAGGTGTATATTGCAGTTTTGCAATCTGTCTGGTAAACCCTCTTGTCTAGAATCTCCAGAGCAATCACTTTTGTTCCTTTTTGACTCTTTAAAATTAAAAGGATCATCTGAGCACTTGTCCTTTCAATCTCATTAAACATCGAAGGCAACTAGAGTCATATTTTACTTTTTCTTGACTCTTTAAAAATGAAAAAGCAAAGTTGTGTTCCAGTGTCATAAAACTTAATTGATCGCAAATAACATCCTCCTCGCTCACTTCTTAGTTGATCTTAGGTTGAAACATATGGCAACAAATCCAGAGTCCACCGATAAAGGAATTCCTTTTGATGGGAATCCTAGTCCTTTTCCTCCTTCCGGAAATATTGGTGCTCCTTATATGGATACGTTGTCCCTTTTGGGATTTACCATTGGCTTGCCAGTATCATTTTTTTCAACTTATTTGGTTCAAAATGTCATGATTCTTCATAGTCAAGTACTCCTCCAACTAGACAAAATCAACCTCCAATTGATCCTAAAGTTGACCCTTTGCCTTCTTCCTTAGTTGTTTCTTCCTCCCCTTCTTCCTCTTCGCCTGGTGAAAGTATTGGTACTAGTAACTAGGTGGCTAAGAGGAAGAAGAAAGGGAAGAAGAAGAAGAAGAAGAAGAAGAAGAAAATTCAGTAGAGAGAAAACCAAGTAACCATTGCTTTGAATGCAACATTAGATGAGAAGTCATCCATCAAGCCTCACAAAGTTTGATATCCATGCAAACTTTGTGCAGGAGACCATCTTCTCCAAAATTGTCCTGATATTTCTTAAATCATAGAAGAATGGTCTTTCCATTCACATCATCCTGTTTCATCAACTTCTGGAGCTCATGTTGGTGACACACCATCAACTAGTGGTAGTAAAGATCATGGAAAGAAGGGAAAATTTAAGTTTCCATGTAGGTTATGTAAAGGGAATCATCCCATTCACCTTTGTCCTTATCTGGATGAAGACAAAAGAGTGTTGGATAATTGTCCTACTTCACCGATACAACTTCCATCTAGTTACAAGAAAATCCCCCTAAATCCTTCATTAGTTGATGAATTGACTGACTCAAATCAACCCTCGATCAAACCCAATCTTTCTGAAAGTGAATCCTTTCAGTCTATACCCAACCCAAATCAACAGGTCAAGGTAACAGTTGACCCGATTTCACCTTCAGCAAATCGTAACTTTCCCGAAGAGAGTGAATATGATACCACTCAAGCTATTTTTGTTTCTTCAGATTCAAATGAGCTTGGGGGCAATCCTCCTGTTCCATCAATATAAGGGGAAAATCCTCTAGTTCTCGTAACTCAAGGGGTTAATTCTCTCGTTTCTATGGTACCCCCTCCAAGTAGTCTAGTCACTTCCTTTGATTGGAATCGACGAGAAGGATTCCACCTTCCTTCTCATGTGCTTTTCCAGACCATAGCACAAGTTTTTAATATGATTGTATCTAGCTCTATTATAGATGAAGGTGCATCAATGAGAATCCTTTCCTCAACTACTTGGAAAGTGCTCGTTTGACCACCGCTTGTGCCTGTTACCTAGAATTTGTTGGGTTTTAACAGAGGAACCAATCAACCATTAGGGATCCTCCCTCGGTTACCTATTACTTTGGGAGGAAAACTCGTTTATCTGAACGTGATGGTAGTCCTAGGCCCTTTAGATTACAATTTACATCTAGGGCGCAACTATGTTTATGACATGGGAGGTATTGTTTCAACACTCTTTTGAGTGATTTGTTTCCCACATGAAGGTAGAATTGTCATCATTGACCACCTTTCATTTCCCGGTCCAAATATAGCTCCTAGTCAACCATCTTCCATAAATGGTCCTTTTGTACCAATGGTATTATCCCTGCCATGGGTTAATTATGTGGAAACATTTTCCATACCTACATTAATTGATGATCAATTCAGTGATGGTGTACATCATGTACTGGGGGCATTGGAACCATATCTCTCTTTCATGATCTCTTATGAGTTGTGATCAAGGAATCTGAGGATAGTTCATTGTCTTGTGTCAACCTCATTAAAAAATGAAACAAGGAGTATGAGGATGGTTCTTTTACTGTGTCAACCTTGGTAAAAACTGAAACAGGTCCTCCAAGGATAGTTCGTTGTCTTGTGTCAACCTCGTTAAAAAATGAAACAAAGAGTTTGAGGAGAGTTCTTTGTCTTGTGTCAACCTCATTAAAAAATGAAACAAGTCCATGAGGATAGTTTCTTTACTGTGTCAACCTCATTAAAAAATGAAACAAACCCATGAGGAGAGTTCATTGTCTTGTGTTAACCTTGTTACAAAATGAAACAAGGAAACTGAGCAGAGTTTCTTGTCTTGTGTCAAGCTCGTTTAAAAATGAAACAAGGTCCCAAGTTCCAAGTCGAGTCTTTGATTGGATATCGTAAAATCCTAGTCGGGTCTTTCACTTGATCTCGTAAAAGAACCTTCATTCCATCCACCTGATAGCCATGAGTATTCTACTTATGTGTATTTAATGAAGCTTGGGGGGCATGCACCTAATAGTAAAGTTAAGTTTCCCTGTAGGTTATGTGAAAGGAATCACCCCATTCACCTTTGTCTATCTGGATGAAGCCAGAAAGGTGTTGGATAACCATCCTGCTTCACCACAGTGACTTCCATCTGGTTTTAGGAGACTCTCCCTTTTATCATGCTAGAGGCATGTAAACCAATCTCACCATTTTTCGTTTTGAGCTTGTGTAAAAATGAAACCAAATCCAAGCATAGTTTTTCATTTTAATCTTCATTAAAAATAAAACTAAATCCAAGCATGGTTTTTCGTTTCAAGCTTGTGTAAACATGAAACTAAACCCAAGCATAGTTACCTATGGTTCAAGCTTGTCTAAAAATGAACCCATTTCCAGTTTAACCCTCATGATCGCCATTCTATTAGCCTCTTTGTCAAATGAGCCTTGGTTGTTTTCATCCCATCACCACCATCCCTTTGACCAATCATACACTTTCACTTGGTTGTTTTACCCTTTTTGAGGGACAGTTGCAATGAGTGGTCTTATTAGCTAGCCTCTTCACATAAATCAACATGTTTTGAGAAGCTCCAACATCACTGGAACTAGTTGCTACCATATACACCACTCGTTCCTCAAAATCGAGTCCTCTTTAAGCTCTTTTCAGACTCTCTAAACATGAAAAGGTTGTCAAGCGCTTGTCATTTCTAGCTCGTTAACAGATTAGAATCGATATCTACTTAGTATATTTTTAACCCTTCTTCGAGCTGAGATAGATTAACTATGAAAAAGGTACTCGTTGATCAATCATGATCAATAGCTTCTCTCTTGTATTATTTTATGCTTTTTCAAACTTGAGAGACAAATTTACGAAAAAGAACTTGTGGAGTTTCCTTTTAGTCCCTTTTTAGACTCTCTAAATGTGAAAAGGACCAAGTTATCTTTGTCATTAAACTCGTTAAAAAGATTAAATAGTGACAAACTTGTCCATCTAGACAAGATCGAGTTTCACCTTTGCTAGACTCGTTAAAACATCAAATAGAGATGGATTCACCTAAAGGGTAGAATTATACAACAAGAATATGTTATCCTCCTCAAGCTTGATAAAAATAAAGAGGTACTAGTTATAAATGACTGGGGAAAATGGAAAGGCCGAGAAAACTTTATGGTAGCAAGTCGTTCTTGAACATGACACTTTCACCTCATCAGTGTGACTATGTGGGTTGGGTCATTCAACTTAATGGATATCACACCATTGTTCTATCATACCATCCATTGCTTTGTTTTGGGTCAATGCTACCAATTCGCTTCAGTGTCACCGATATGTTCAAGAGAAGTCATTCAGTTTAAAACTTCATCCTTTACAATACAGTAAACCTTCATTTTTCATGACCTCCATTCCTGAACCTTGTGTTGTCAGTTGATGTTTCATCTCCAAAATCATTTACCTTGTTTCAGGTCATTGATGTGGGATACATCAAGGCCCTCCTACGACGAGTCACTTCTTGTCAACATCAGCATATCATCCAAGAAGTTGACTTAGAAACACCCCTTCAGTACCTTGAGGCTTGCATACATCAATGGCAGGTTTCTCTCTTTCGGAAATAGGTTGACATCAATGGCCTTCGACCGAAAGACTTCATATGGTGTTCGACTTCAAATCATTTATTCACCATGCGAAATGTATTGCAGTACCTTGAGGGCCATTATCATTATCGGTGATTCCTCTTACATCTATTAATGTCTTACATCATTGGCTACTAATCAGATGATGTCTCTTCATGTTTGACTTCAGATCATCTATTCACATGGTTAGAGTTGTACATGGAGTGAATATTGAACGAGATTGAAGACCCCAGATCTAGTTTCATCCATTCAGGCTGTAACATATTTTCAGGAGTACTATATCAAATGTACAAATGGCCTTACATTCATGGTCATCCATTCATGGGTCTATATATGTAGACGACTATATTTGTACATGTAATGAAATTTTATAAGCTAAGCATGGGTATGCCTTCCCTGAGCTAGTTCATGAGAAAAAATCAAATTATCATGATATTTGTATTATAACTGATGCAGGTCACCTTCCACTTTGAAACCTTCTCTCCAAATGGTAAAGAATCTCACTTGACATGTTTATTTTTGACTTCATGTTTTAGGGGGCAAATTTTACAGGTCAATTTGGGCACATCAACCTCGACTTCTAGATCAGTACTACTAGGGTCCATCAATCCCTAATTCAGTTGTTTTCATTCCCTAATGAAGTCAACCTACATCATGCTTGCCTCCCAAGAGTTTCCATGACACCATTCATCCAAACAATGCCCCTAAGGAGATCAGAGCAGGTAGCCTTCTATCAGGCTGCATTACAATGCAGAAGCTACACTGACTGGGTGTGGTGCAATGCACTTAGCCTTTGTTTCACCAGCGTTGAGCGAGATTCATCGAATTTTTTAAATGAATCCATTGGATTCCTCATCCAATGGATAATTCTATAAGCTTCAAGGTTGGTTGAGTTCGCATTTGGATGAGGAAGAGGATGAATGAACCTAAATCCATTATCCCTTCCTCCATGGAACCACCTCCCAAATTTGGCGGAGCATTCATGAGGGCCATTAATAGCTTAACCTCCTCCATTCAGCTATAAATTGATCAAGCATTCAAAGGCTAGTCTAGCTTGGAATTTCTTGAGCTAAGGAAATGCTATTTGAATGAGATTAGTAAGAGTATTGTAATGATGTCGAATTGTTGCTTCATGAGGAGAGAAGGGATTGAAACCAGAAGGAAGACACTGAATCAAGCATGAACATTCATGGGTTGTAATCTTTCCTTTTATCAATAAAGAATTATAAGCTTTTTCCATTCATCTTCTTATATGATGTATATCGTATTATGGATTCTATGATATGTTTAATTAGCAGATCTTTATTGTATGCTTTGATGGGTTTCTGTCTTGGCTTGTGTGCGGGTCTTTTTCAAGCGAGTTAAGTACAAAAAGGAGTGGTAGAATTGGTTAAAGGAGAGAGGGAGCAAGCGAAAGTTACAGGTTGGTTTCTTTTCCTCCTTCTCTTATTTGTTGATTATAGGAAAATCAGCGAATTACTTTGTCTATTGTTTCTAGACTAGCTACTAGGTCTAGAGGGTTAGGCATTTGTAGAAACACTAAATTTGCCCAAAACACCCTCTCTTGCACATATGAGGGTATTTGGCTGTGATGCATATGTACATGTTCAAAAGGGGAAAAGATCCAAATTGGATAGTAAATATGAAAGGTGCATCTATATTGGGTATAAGAATGGTTTAAAAGGTTATAAGCTTTGGAACCTAGAAACAAGGAAGGTTGTGTACATCCATGATGTGGTGTTTAGAGACGTGAAATATGTTATTAAACATGAAGTCCTATTAGAGGAACCTGAGAATATATAGTTTGAGCGAAAGGAGGAAGAATCAGAATCTACAACAGAAAAAGAATCAAAATATGAAGAGCCACAAACTCCAACTGTGAAAAGATAAGTTCGAGAAATGAGGTAGCCAGAAAGGTATATTCCAGCTAATTTCTATTAAAAATTTTCTTCATATATTATTGATGGTGATCCCAGAACTCTTAGGGAGGCAGTAGATTAATACGATGGAAAACTCTAGAAAGAGGTCATAGTTGATGAAATGGAATCTTTGGACAAAAATGAGGCTTGGGATCTGGTGGAGTTGTCAGCTGTAAGGAAAGCCATTGGAAGAAAATAGGTGTTTAAGAAGAATATGAATGCAAAAGGAAAGTTGGAGAAATATAAATCTTAGTTGGTGGAAAAAGGTTATTCCCAAGTGTCAAGAATTATATTTGGCGATTATTTTTCTCATGTTGCTAAGGTAGCTTCTATTAGATTACCTTTATTTCTTGCTACTACTTTTGATTTTGAGGTAGAACAGATCGATGTGAAGACAACATTTCTTCATGGGGATTTGGAAGAAGAGATCTACATGAAGAAATATGAAGGCTTTGAGGTGAAGGGAAATAAATAACTAGTATGTAGGTTAAACAAGTCTCTGTATGGGTTAAATGAGTCACCACGGATGTGGTATCAGAAATTTGATACATTTATACAGGGACTTTGCTTCACGAGAAGTGAAGCAGATCACTGTGTGTACTTCAAATTAATTGGTGGCCATGTTATTTATCTGGTCTTGTATGTGGATGATATGTTGTTAATTTGAAATGAAAAATAAATTATCTGGGATTTGAAGACCCAATTACCCTCCAAATTTGACATGAAGGATCTTGGTGTTGTAAACTATATTTTCGGCATGGAAATTAAACAAGATCAGGCAAAAAGGAAGCTCTAGTTAAACCAGAGGAAGTATGTCAAGATAATACTGCAAAGGTTTAATATTCATGATAGTAAACCGGTGAAGGTTGCTATTCATGTGGGTGTAAATTTATTTGTTGAACAATATCCCAAGACACAAGAAGAGGAAGAGGACATGCCTAGTGTTCCATACGCACTAGACTAGACATTGCACATGCGGTGGGAGTATTGAGCAGGTTAATATCAAAACCAGGGAAGGAGCATTGAACAATAGAGAAGCGTGTTTTCAGCTATTTGCATGCCACAAACGATTATGGTTTGTGTTACCAAGGTAAACCAAGATTGGATAGATTTTTCGACATCTCTTGCTTTGTTGATGTAGACTAGGGTCAGATATGGATTAAAGAATATCTACAAGCGGGTATGTGTTTAAAATATTTGGAACTTCAGTTAGTTAGATGAGCAAGAGACAGCCTATAGTGGCACTTTCAACTATGGAGGCAGAATACATGGCAACCACTCATGCAAGCAAGGAAGCAGTTTGGTTGAAGAGATTATGTTCAAGTATGGGGTTAGTACAGCGAGCTATAAGGCCATACTGTGACAACCAAAGTGTAATATGTTTGGAAAAGAATGCTTCTTATCCTTCAAATACAAAGCACATTGATTTTCAGCATCTCATTGGTTGAGGATAAAAAGGTGGTGTTGGTAAAGGTGGACACTTTAAAGAATACTGCAGATGCATTGACAAAGTCTGTGAGCACTGAGAAGTTTTCTTGGTTTAGAGAAACAATGGGCATTGTATAGGTGGACCAATGACTAATCTCTCCTGTGATCCCTTGTGTGGAAATAAAACAACAAGTGGGAGAATGTTGGGTGTGTGTTATATTCTTTCCATGATCCTATATTAGGTAGGCAGACCTACCTATGGTTATTTGCATGGGTTTTACACATGGTTTTGGGCATGATGGTTTTCTGCCCATGGTATCTTATAGATCTGGTCAAGGGAACTACAATTATGTTTTAATCCAGGGTTAATGGATTGGGGTTTATGTATGTTTCGACATGTATATATATGTATTGTAACATTGAAAGGAATATAATGAAAAATCAATCTAGTCGTCCCAGTTTTGGGATCCATTGGAAAATCTCACTATATATCTATTTTATGTTTTATTCTCTTGCCATTTTTTATTTTCTATTTTTAAGAATTCATTTACAGGTAATTTATGTATAGGGTTAAAACATACATATATTGGCCTATGAATTGGAAGACAATGCCTAAATACACATTGTTCTATTTTGCAAACCACACACAGTGTTGCAATTGTAACCATCAGTGCATGCCATTCTACCATGCATATTAGAAACCACCCATAGTACAAAAATTTAGTACCCATACAAACAATCCATATGTATTTGGGTATCCTAGTTAATAAGCCACTCAACACTATGGAAATTAGGATGGGCACTAGGACATAGTCAATGATTCTCCTCCCAAACATAGATAGACTAACAACATATTCTTTATGCACCTCTCACCCCCTTTCTTGTAAAAATTATCCCAAAGGAAAAACTTCCATTTTTTCTAGGGATTCCAGAGGTCTAACCTACCTCCACCCTTCTGACATAAAATTATTTATTTGTAGGCTAGTACAGGGATTCCAGAGGTAAGCCTCCTCCATCCTTTAGATAATGATGAAATATAGAGGTGAGAACCTCCACCCTTATGTTGTTGCAAAAGTAACTCCACCCAAAGAAGGGAATATTGAGTATACTAAAATATGAGTACTCATCAAGAAAGGCTAGTTCATAGTAGCCATAGGCCTCCACTCATTAGCCAATGAGGGACTCCAAAGGTAAGAGAATATAAACTCACTCAATTTAGGGTCCCCAGATAATTAAACCACCTCAATTAGTGGCATGGTATCCCTATTTAATAAAAAAGAAAAAGGGATCCACATTTACTATACATTGTTATGAAGAAAGAAGGGAAATCCAGGAATTTTCACACCACACTAGGCACATTTATAAAAAAGTTTACTAGCTGGAAAATAGCTATGCCAAACAGTGACAGACTATAAATTTATTACCCTCTGAAAGGTTAGAAATACCAAAATATATATTTTGCCATTCTGAGTAAGGAAAAGTATGATGATATATACGCAACATTATGTAGGTACTTATATATATATATATATATATATATATATATATATATATATATATATATATATATATATAGATTATATATAATATATATTATATATATATATATATATATATATATATATATATAAGGAAACAAGAAGATGATAGCATGATTTAAAACTAGAGCATAGCTGGATGCCAAGTTGTAATTAAAAAATCCATGAAATCACAAGTATTAGGCCAAAAACCAAGCATCAGACTTTGTCAAGCTTGTCCTAAGAAGAAATTGACTACTAGAACATACACTAGAATTGATGTCCTCAATGGGTGCAAAAGAGGTGAGAGAACTAACCCATTCGACAAAGATTAAAAGGCGCAAATAGAGTCACAGTGACTAACTTCCACCACAATGTCCCTTGACGTTATAGATGTTTACCTTTCCTTCGTTGGGTTGTGTTATATTCTTTCCACGACTAGCCCACATCGTTAACCAGGGGGTTAGAAGGGGGAGGAGCCCCCCCTTTGTTGCGCTAATTGCGTAGCGAGGGGAGTCACAGGGGGTGGAGTTAACCCCACTCTATGGGGTCTAGGGCAGCGCCCTGGAAAATTTTGTTTTTGGACCCTATATTAGGTTGGGTGGACCTACCTATGGTTTTGTGCATGATTTTCGCACATGGTTTTGGACGCGATGGTTTTCAGTCCATGGTATTGGATGCTTTGGCATGTATAACTATGTATTGTAACATTAAAAGGAACATAATGAAAAATCAAGCTGGTAGTCCCAGTTTTGGGATCCGAGGGAAAATCTCTGTGTATATGTGTTTTATGTGTTATGCTCTCGCATTGTTTATTTTCTGTGTTTCAGAATTCGTATGCAGGTAATTGTTGTACAGGGTTAAAACCTACAGCCTTCCCTGTGATATAGGGCACACAATTTAAGAAATTGTGTGTTTTCCCTCCTGCAAAAATACACTCCTGGTTCCTAGTTTTTCTCTTTGAATGCCTTATTTCTTTCCCTATTGTTTTGTTTTTGCTCATGTCTTTCCTAGTTAGGCTTCCCTTTTTTTCTACTTTCCAAATGCTTCCTCTAGTTAGTTAGAGCCCAACCCCTCTAGACCAACCGGAGGTGTCCCACATGTCTCTCCTAGCCCTGTCATTACTGATCAGTATTGTAGGTCAATCTGTTTCATTCCATTAGACCCACTTTTTCTTCCTTTCCTACCATCTATCATCTTCCTAGCGCTTGTTCTAGAACAAAGAGTGTGATTACAAAAAATCTCAACCATCTGCCAATTTTCATGTATACATATACTTATATTTTTCATTTTTGAAATGTTTTGCAGAAGGATCAAAATAGCCATATAAAGTTTACAATAGTCATATACATATATTTCATTGAAGTGTTTTTTTGCATAAAATTTATAATAGCCATATAAGGTCCACAAAATACATATACATGCCTCTATATATTCACATTATTTGCAAACAATAATTACACATTTACATCATGTTTATATACATGTATATATACTTTCCTCACTCATTACACAATTATGCACGACCAATAAATGTTTCCTCCCTAAAATATTTATACTTTATAGTACTTGCACCACTTTAAGGTGTTTTCCAAAAGCATAGGGGTGAAAAAGTGAAGCTGGGTTACACTTTTGTGAAAAAATCCCCAAAAAATTCACAATCTCAATTTTTCAGCCGAAAATTTTTCTTTTTGCCAGAATTTCCTAAATTTATTCGATCGAACTATTATACAAACGTTTGACCAAATTTTGGCCATTTAGACTAATGATGATCATTAAACATCATTTTTTTCCTAGTTAAAACAATCCGCAAAAAAAAAGTTTGATTGAATAAATAATTCGGTTGAATAAATGATTCGGCCAAACTATTTGTTTAGCAAACTAATTTTTTTGGCTGAATTATTTATTCAGCCAAAAAAAAGTTTATATGTATGACTAGACAGACCTTGCTGCGAAGTTTTCTACTCTGTTGATTTCTCACTGTGCTCTGTTGAGTTGAGCACTTTTACCAAGTCTGTGGTCTATTGAGCCAAGTCGAAGCATAGCGCTATGAGGTTTGTTCACTTCATTCATAATTTAGCTTCTCAGAGCCGAGCATTGTGAGGTTTGTTTATTTCATTTGTAATTTTTTTTTTTTATACAGGAATTTTTTAATTGGAATTTTTTATAATGATTTTTTCTTTCTTGCACCATAGTGCTAAAGGCATTTTGGTTGGTTTCACTTGTCACTAGAAGCTTTCTCAGCCTCCTCGTACAACCTCCTCATATGGACCAGGTAAGTCGCCCAAGTCTCCCTTCTTCGGTAAAAAAATAAAATCAATAGATAATGATAATGACAATGATTTTAACTGTGTACCTATGTAGAAATGATTAGAAATGATTTTATATGCAACACCTTTACTATGTAACTATGTAGAAATGATTTTACAACCCTAAATAAACTTGAATTAAGGGGAATTCTAATTACATTCTTACCTCAAAGACCTAATGGGGTTACAACCATAACACTGTACAAGATAGTAACTTACCTACCTTTCCATACTTACCAACTCTATACCCACAGTTGAGCTCAACCTCAGTCTAAAATAGCGATGTAAATGAAATTAAAATTGAAATAAGTAAAATATCATTTAAAGAGACATACATAGTATCAGAATATATCTTTAACCATTGCATGAATTCTAGATTATCTAGCATTAGCGTGACTAACTCTTAGTAGGAAAGACTCTCCCAAAAGTGTCAAGCCAAATACTACGATGCCTACAAAAATAATGGGGAATTGTCAACCTCATTACAACTCCAAAACTGGCATAACATTCCACTCAAATGTATGTTTAATAAATTGGATTCTATCCCAGAGAATTTGATTAAGTCTTAATTGTCCAATAAGATGTTGAATTATCCTATCCAAGCTAGATTCTACTCTTGTACATATGGAGGAACATATGGAGTAAATCCAAAAGGAAGTGAAATTTAAAAGCCCTTCTTCATTTGAACAACTTGCTCTAGCGAAGAATCTTAGTCCGTTCCCCTCCCTAAGCATAAGAGAAGAAGCTAGAGGGTGTGTAAATGGGTTTGGTAGCCATTCTAGCAATAGTATTCTTAATTTCACTTTCAAATCATTGAAAATAAACTATAAAATTTGCATCTAGCTTCTGCACATCAAGGGCAATATCGAGTGGAACTAGAGTAAGGAAATCAAAGACTTTCCCTTGAAACTTACATATTTTCTTTCCATATCGGTACTTTCTGAGTATATCAAAGTTGTTAACCTTCTCTAGGATTTCTAGGATTTCTACTAGTTTAATGCCCTCTTGCAGGACAACTTGAAAGTCTTTGAATTGATTACCTCTGTCCCGTGATATATCTTAGTATTCTTGGAAATTTAATTAATGGTAGGATTTATAGACAAGAGATTTTCCTTGAGTTATTTACCCCATGCTTTTTTGGAGGAAATGGTTTTAACCACTCTTAGAAGCTCAGCCAATGATACCTTAATAAGTGCACTAGTAGCAAGATCAACTAGCAGCAGATCCTCGATTCCATAAATCAGACACTGAGTGGTCAAGTGTTTGATAATGAAAATCCCGACTTGCTATGAGGCAAGTGAATGATGAACTGAGAAAGAAATGAGCTAGGACTAGATGCATTATAGGAGGAAAAATGATACACTCATGTTTGAAAGGAATTTATCCTTCACTTTAACATGCTTTAACGTCATAGGATGTTTTTTTACGTTCAATACGTTTCAAAATTTTATAGAGTTTAATGGATGTCTTACAACTTTTAAAATGGTGTACAAACGTGGCAAAGAGAATACAATTATGAAGCTTACATTCAAAAACAGATTTGCAAGCTCATTCACATCAATCATCACATTTAAAGTATATGTACTCAAAGGTTTAGTAATTAGGTAGCTGTAAGTAACTATAAACAATAGAACACTTATAGGTAATTAGAATAGTATAACAGTAATTTAGAGGTATCTTTTTCTACAAAAAAAGCTAACTCAAGTTTTTTTGGCTCATGTTTGTTGGGAAGTCTATTAGGATAGTTTAATTTCCTTAAAAATCGTTTTCTTTCAATTTTTCATGAAATTTGAATGTACAAGGATTAATGTCACACATAATAAATATAATATATATCTCATGAAATTGAATATATAAATATTAACCCCACACATACAATTAATCTATTTATTATAGTTATTTAAAAAAAATTAAAAAATTAAAAATATCATTTAAAGAGACATAAAAGCCTTCCAAAATATAAACCAAAACTTGTTCTACCTTGATTTATCTCGTAGAACAACCTTGATGCTTGTTGGTAACATACTTTCCTTGCTTATGTTGTTATATCTTCATTTATGTTTCCTTTTTCATTATGTGTAATTCACTTTTCTTCCCTATTTGTTTGGAACATGGGTCTCCTTAGCTTCCTAAGATGAGGAAAAATACACTTAATTGAAGGTTCTTGTACTTTGTCTTTTCAAGTAGTAGTTTCCTTTTCAGATACATCTTTTTCGTTTCTATTTTATTTGGTGCGTGAGATTGAAGATAATTAGAGTGTTTCCATTGCTTTGTCATTTATTTTTGGTGTTTTAATATTAATGTTAGTGAGTTCCTAATTAGAGTGTTGGCATTTCTTTGTCATGTATTTTTGGTCTTTTAATTTTAATATTATTGGGTTCACTTGTTCTACCTTGATTTATCTGGTAAAACAACCTGGATGCTTCTTGGTAACATAATTTCCTTGCTTTTTTTGTTATATGTTCATTTATCTTTCCTTTTTCATTATGTGTAATTAACTTTAAGCTTCCCTATTTTATTAGAACATGGGTCTTATCAGCTTCATAAGATGAGGCATAATAGACTTAATTGAAGGTTCTTGTACTTGCTATTTTCAAGTAGTAGTTTCTTTTTGAGATACAACTTTTCCATTTTTATTTTATTGGGTGCATGAGATTGAAGCTAATTAAAGTGTTGGCATTGCTTTGTCATCTATTTTTTGTGTTTTAATTTTAATGTTATTGGGTTTCTAATTAGAGTGTTGGCATTGTTTTTTCATCTATTTTTGGTGTTTTAATTTTAATGTTATTGTGTTGACTTTTTCTAACTTGATTTATGTCGTATAACTATGGAAAAATGCACCAAAAAGCTCCAAAGAGAAGCCCTATGATTATTAGGAGCCCCTACTCAATCAAAATGTTCTATCCTGAGAATATGGGCATATGAGGCAATGCCAAAGAACTAGAAATGATGCACCTATCACTAATGCTAGTATCATATCCCCATCTTCTTAGCACATAACATTTTAACCAACAAAATGAAAACTTTGATCAATGAAGAGGATGCTTATGAAAAACAAGATGATATCATGGCCATTGAACAACCTTGATGCTTCTTGGTAACATATTTTCCATGCTTCTACTGTTATATATTCATTTATATGTTTCCTCCTACATTAAGTGCAATTCACATTGCTTCCCTATTTACTTGGAACATGTGTCTTATTAGATTCCTAAGATGAGGCAAAATACACCCAATTGAAGTTTCTTGTAGTTTTAGTAGTTTCCTTTTGAGAGAAATCTTTCTCATTTCTATTTTGTTGGGTTCATGAAATTGAAGCTAATTAGAGTGTTGGCATTTCTTTGTCATTTATTTTTTGTGTTTTAATTTTGATGTTATTGAGTTGCTAGTTAGAGTGTTGACATTGCTTTATCATGTATTTTTGGTGTTTTAATTTTAATATTATCCGGTTGACTTGTTCTACCTTGATTTATCTAGTAGAACAACCTTGATGCTTCTTGGTAACATACTTTCCTTGTTTTTGTTGTTACATTTTCATTTATCTTTCCTTTTTCATTATGTGTAATTCACTTTAAGCTTCCCCATTTTATTAGAACATGGGTCTTATTAGATTCATAAGATGAGGCATAATAGACTTAACTGAAGGTTCTTATACTTGATCTTTTCAAATAGTAATTTCTTTTTTAGATACATCTTTTTCATTTTTATTTTATTGGGTACATGAGATTGAAGCTAATTAAAGTGTTAGAATTGCTTTGTCATCTATTTTTGTTGTTTTATTTTTAATGTTATTGGGTTGATAATTAGAGTGTTAACATTGTTTTGTCATCTATTTTTGGTGTTTTAATTTTAATGTTATTGTGTTGACTTTTCTACCTTGATTTATGTCATAGAACTATGGTCCAAATGCACCAAAAAGATCCAAAGAGAAGCCATATGATTATCAGGAGTCCCTACTCGATCAAAATGTTCTATCTTGAGAATATGGGCATATTATGTAGTGCCAAAGAACTAGAAATGATGAACTTATCACTAATGCTAGTACCATATCCCCATCTTCTTAGCACATAACATTTTAATCAACAAAATGAAAAATTTGATCAAAGAAGAGGATGCCTATGAAAAATAAGATGATATCATGGCCATTGAACAACCTTGATGCTTCTTGGTAACATATTTTCCATGCTTCTGTTGTTATATGTTTATTTATGTTTCCTTTTACATTAAGTGCAATTCACATTGCTTCTCTATTTACTTGGAACATGTGTCTTATTAGCTTCCTAAGATGAGGCAGAATAAACTTAATTGAAGCTTCTTGTAGTTTCTCTTTTCAAGTAGTAGTTTCCTTTTGAGATACATCTTTCTCATTTCTATTTTGTTGGGTGCATGAGTTTGAAGCTAATTAGAGTGTTGCCACTTCTTTGTCATCTATTTTTTGTGTGTTAATTTTAATTTTATTGGGTTGCTAATTAGTGTGTTTCCATTGATTTATCATCTATTTTTAATGTTTTAATTTTAATGTTATTGGGTTGACTTGTTCTACCTTGATTTATCTCGTAGAAGAACCTTGATGCTTCTTGGTAACACACTTTCCTTGCCTCTGTTGTTATATGTTCATTTATCTTTCTTTTTTCATTATGTGTAATTCACTTTTCTTCCCTATTTTCTTGGAACATGGGTCTTATTAGCTTCCTAAGATGAGGCATAATAAACTATATTGAATGTTCTTGTACTTGCTCTTTCAAGTAGTAGTTCTT
>APFE030409748.1:0-25299 GCA_000404065.3 Pinus taeda | reverse complement strand
GTGGTCAACATTCTCTGAGTGGTCATCAATCTCAGGGTGGTCAAAATTATTTGGGTGGTCATTAATCTCAGGGTGGTTAACATTCTCCAGTTGGTAGACATCATTTTGCTAAACTATATAAAAATAAAAATAAAATAAAAAATACGTTAAAACAAATTTGTGCACGTAAATGAATTGTATGTACATATGCGTATAAATGTCTATCTTGCATACATGTATGAATACATTTGTTCACGTGTTTTTATATTTATGTAATTTTATATATTGGTCCAGAGGGTGAAAGTGTTGGTCCAAGTAGACGTAAGAGAATCCGGACAGTTTAAGAAGAAGGTGAAACACCAACTACCATTTATCCATCTCATGTTTTGGATATTCTTCCTTGGGAGAAAAACCTCCAACATTGCACATTACAAAGGTGCAAAACTCATTATTATAAATTGAGGAAATATCTTAGGAGTTTGGAGCTCCCTACAGAGAATAGAGAAATCTTAGAAATAGTTGTGCATTCTTTAATCTCATTTCTTGATATTTACGAGAAGCTTGGGCCAACCATGGATTCATTTATAGATATAATGAGGCATAGAAAGGAAGCAGTGATGGGTCCTGATAAATGGGCCGAGGTTAATAAAAGGGTTACAAAAGAAAATGCAAAATCTATGTATATTTTCAAAGAAGGTTTGAAATGAAAGATGCTCAAGGTACAATATCTCAAGCACCCTAATATAGCCAACCATTTGTATGATAGGTTCCTTGTAGCGTATGTAAAGCTGCTATTGAATGATGAGGTTCCAGTTTATTTTACAAAATTATTTTATGCAACAAAAAGAATAGGTATTGAAACTTGATTATAATGACCTTCCATCTGAATATTATAGTACTGAATTGCCTCACCCTTAGCCACCTTTGGTACGCAACCTCCTCGTCTGGTAACTTTGTGGTTAGAGATGGATGCCACTTCTAAAATTAGTCGAGAAGGAAGGGATGTGATTATAGACAACATACAAAGTGCAGTGACCAGAACTGATATCGGTCAAAATCAGCAAAGAGCATGAGTTGATGCACATGCTAATTTTGTATATAAAATAGATGAGGAGATAGATAATATGAATAATGAGGATCTTAAAGCATATGAAAAGGCTTGTCGTAATGTTTGGAAAGACTTAATTGTTCATGAAGAAGAGGGTGTGGGATTGATATGTGTTAATGGTAAGGGTGGATATTTTAATGTAATTTGTAATGTATCTATTAATGTCTATTAACATACATTTTGTTATGTTTTTAAGATATAATCCAACAAAAATGTATCATATGTTCACCATTTGTAGTTAACTCATTTTTTGAATGAAATTTGTTATAATTTCATGGTCCCAAGTTCAGGTTCCAATGAAGATATTATGATAGATGTTAGGTTTTTTAATAGCTCATGTTGATACAATTATTATTCTAATTTTATTATATCGGTATATTGTGAGGACACATTTTAAAAACAAATAATTATGTATATATAATTAAATGTTAACATATTATGATTCTGACCGATGTTTTGGACATAGTGCCACCCTCTTCCTCCCTATTAGGAGATGCGCCACAAGTATTGAATATTTCACTTATGTGTTTGTTATAAATCAGTGTTGTGAAAATAACGACTTTTTCACCTTGCCGATTAAATCGCGATAAATAAACGAAAAAATCGCCTAAATTTTTTTTGCCGTTTTTTACTGAAAAATCGTGATTTTTTCAAAAAATCGCGATTTTTACCAAAAAATCACGATTTCTTCTTAAAAAATAGTGGGGGGTCAAGGAAGCACGATTTTATAAACCTTTTTTTGGTTTTTCAATTGCTTAATGATCAAGTCTAGGCCCTAGTATGGATATGCTATTCATGGTAATGTTAATCTTCATTTTCATCCTTTTACTTAAATTTTTAACTTTACCATGAAATGAATCAGGATGTTTGAGAGTGGTTCCAGCCTCATTGGATTTCATATGGAGAAAGTAGAATTTTAGATTTCATTTAAAATTCAGCAGACTTATCAGTTTTTCAGGATTTCAGGATTCGGAGATTGTAATGTTTCCAGGTGACACCACCTGCTCGGGCTACCCCTGCCACCAGTAGAGGACGTGGTATACCTCCTATAGCTCCTACTTCTAGTTCTTTAGCTTCTAGAGCACATCAGACTCCACTGCCATCTCCACCAGCACTGGCACGAGCATCTACATCTAGAGGGAAAGGGAAAGTTGTGGCATTTTCTCGCAAGAGGGGCAGAGGAAATCAATAGGATTAGACTTTCATTTTATTGTATATGACATTATGACTCATGATATTAGATACATTACTATATTTTTTGTTGATATTTTGAGGTTGATTTGGGACTCAGGAGTCAAGACTTACTATTCAGGACATGATTCACTGTTATGTGTGATTTTAGCTCTAGAAATGATATTAAACATCTTATATATTAGTTCTTTTATCATATTTATGTGTCAATGTATTTATTTTATGTTGTAGATGGTTTAGATATTAAAAAAAATGAAAAAAAATGAATATTTTTGTACCAAACGATTTTTTCCCGATTTTTTCCGATTTTTTCCCGATTTTTCTGATTTTTTCCGATTTGTTCCCCGCGCTGATGTAATCCGATCGCAATTTTCACAACATTGTTATAAATTGATGTGCAAGTTTTATTAAAAAATTATCTATATATTTATCTTATAGTTTTAAAATTTTGGAATTTTAGGTTTGGGGAGATGATTTCCATTGTCCATAAACTTTAGTGATGGAGTCAACACTGGGGATAGGATCATCTAAAAAATTTTAAAAAGTTGTGTAACAATTTTTTTAATATTACGATTTTATGCATTTTCATACATGAAAATTAAAATTTCTAATATATACATGTAAATGCATTGTACAGGGAATCCAAGAGAGCACAAGGCAAGGAAAACACCAAAACAGCACAATGGAGGGGGAACACCCTGAGGTCTTGCATGGGATTTGAAACATTTTATAATTTTGTTTTGATGATCTTACATTCTCATTTAATTTTAAGACATTAAAAATTAATTTTAAAGTACATAATCTTATGTATATATGAAATTACACGTGTTGTGCAGGGCACCCATGATTCAGATAAGAGCATGAGGAAGTTGATAGATCATATATTTGAGCGAGAATATCTAAATTGATGCAACTTTTTATTCGACAGCCTTTTAGTGTTATATTTACTTTTATCGTGATATAAATTTTGGACATATTTAAAGTAAAATTATTTATTATGAATTGGTGCATCTTATTATTTGGTGACTTTTTATTTATATTTTAAATTCTAGACATATTTTAAATCTTCAACTCTTTATTATGATTTAATACATGCTAATTTTGGATTTTATGTACATTTTGCACAGTACAATTTGCATGATGTATGGTTTGATGCTTAAAACTTGGTTTTACATATTTAAGTTCATGAATATGTAGCAATGAAAGTAAATTTTCATTTAGTTGGTAAATTTTTCATTCAATCATTCCTATAATGTTAGTAGATGATTCTTAGGTTTTGTTTAAAGTTGTTTTGTCTTGACTTATTTAAAATGAATCTATTAAAATTGGAAATTACAAGATGTGAGGACTACATTTTGAATTTGAATGAATCTTATAATTCGATGTAGATATTTAAAACAATGATAACTTTAAACTATATTATAAAATATGGTATGTACATTTTTCATTCATGTATAGAAAGGCTACTATGGATGTCAGTTGATAGTTAAATTTTAATATACAGTTGTTTGAATGGACATTTACATAAGTTAGATAAAATTTCATTATAGAACATAGCCCACAATTTGCATGATGCATGCATGGTTTGATGGTTTTAAATTTTTTACATATTTGCATTTAGTTGGTACGTTTTGCATTCAATCATTCGTATAATGTTAGTAGATGATTCTTACGTTTTTTTTTTTAAGTTGTTTTGTCAAGTTATTTAAAATGAATCTATTAAAATTGCAAATTACAAAATGTGAGGTCTACATTTTGCATTTGAACGAATCTTATAATTCAATGTAAATTTTTAAAACAATGATAACTTAAAATTGTATTGTAAAATATGGTATGTATGTTTTGAATTCATGTATAGAAAGGCTACTATGGATGTTGGTTGATAGTTAACTCTTAATATCAATTTGTTTCAATGCGCATTTACATAAGTTAGATAAAATTGCATTATAAAGCATGGCCCACAATTTGCATGATACATGCATGGTTTGATGTTCTTGAATGTTTTACATATAATTTAAGTTCATGAATATGTAGAAATGAAAGCAAATTTTCATTTGGTTGGTACATTTTGCATTCAATCATTCTTATAATGTTAGTAAACAATGCTCAACCAACAATCTTATGATTTGATGTCAATGTCTAAAACAATGATAACTTAAAATTGCATTATAAAATATGGTACATACATTTTGCATTCATGTATAGAAAGGCTACTATGGATGTTGCTTGATAGCTAACTTTTAATAAGAAGTTGATTGAATGCACATTTACATAATTTAGATAAAATTGCATTGTAAAACATGGCCCATAATTTGCATGATGCATGCATGGTTTAAAGCTCTTAAATGTTTTACATATAATTTAAATTCATGAATGTGTAGAAATGAAAGAAAATTTGCATTTAGTTGGTATATTTTGCATTGACTCATTCTTATAATGTTATTAAATGATTTTTAGTAAAAGTCTCAACCAACCACAATCGCAAATTAATAGAGCAGTAACAACGCTTAGCTCAACTAACCACAATAAAAATTTAACATAGTAACAACACAATATACATCACAAATTAAGAGAGAAGTGAATCCTCAATAAAAGTCTACATAGCATGAAGTATACATATAACTTTGTAACTCAATACAAGACCCAATGAGTATCTCTTTCACATCATCACATTCTTAAGAATGTACAACTTATGAGCACGCAAAAAGAAATGCTAACAATGCACTTGAACTCTAAGGTCTAAAAGATGAATCCAAGTAGAAGAAATTGTTGGGTGGTTCAATTAAAAAAATTCCAATGGAATGCCATCTTCAATGATCCGTTCATGGTCAGTTTTTGACATACTCCATTTTTTAACTTTCAATTATTTTTTGATTGAACTTCTATCAACTTTATGTGTGCTGAACACACTAAGTGACTATAATGACAACCTATGATACCGTGTTGATAGTCTTAAAAGTAATCATTACTCTCAATTTGGTGAGTTTCTTAGAAACAACAACATTTTAGTATAATATACCCTCTTTCCTATAGAAAATCATTATCATCATAGTCTTCCAATAACTTAATTTTTCATTCAGTGCACCGCATCAAATAATACTTGACATTTTCTATGTTGTTAATGGCTGCCACTAAAATGAAAACATCTCTTGCATAATAAAACAAGCGTAAATTTAGATCATAATTAACATGAAATTAACTAAATATGAATATAGACTTGATTTTACTATCTATTTTTAGATCTCTATATTTTAACTATTATTTAGATACTTGTATATAATATATATATATTATATATATTTATAATATATATATATATTATAATATCGCGAGCAAGAGAGAGAGAGAAGGAGAGAGATCAATTGAATGTTAGCTTCTCTAAGAGATCAAAACTCAATCACCTTTCAAGATACTATAGTCTCCTATGATTCCATCTCTTCGAAGCTTGCAACTGACATTTTCCCCTATGTATTTAGTTTTGTATGTTGCCAAGGTTTTACATACATATTATTTTCACAAACATCATTGGATTGTGTGTCCTCTATGCAAATAGGACAAAAACAAGAATGTTTTCTTTTATAAAATTCAAATGCATTGCAGTAATCCTTTGTTTTAATTGAATGCATCTTTTGAGTCTCTTTTACTGTTTCAAATTCATATGTAATAGATATATCTACTTCTTCAACTCCAATGCCCAAAAAGCCTATAGTAAATTGAAACAAGAATTTAAATATGTTATTTAAAAATTTATATATCAAAGGTAATCATCCTCATATTGTTTAAACTATATAATTTATAAATGTTTAAACCTAGAAAATTAATAAAAATTATCATATATTAAAACTATATACAAGTTAATTTGTATATATGTACATACCTTTGTACCTCCCTTGATGGGATAGTTTGATGGCTTAGTGCAGGATCTCACCATTGAACAACTTGTCCAGGTGAGACAAGTCGGTTTGCAGAGTGGTCCATTTGATATCTTTGAAGTGTGTGTTTAATACATGCCCCTACGACATCATGTTCTCATTTCCCATTACAAGTCCCAAAGAAACTCCAACAATGTTTAATGTAGGTCTTCTTATGAAGATGACACAACCAAAATAATAATTGTGAAGATTTGATTTGACTTGTGCATCCATATGACCATATCCAATGTTTATTGAATTTTATTCCATGACCTTTCAATGAGTCATAAATATTATCAAAACAATGGTTTACAAAATGTGTATCATGTGTAAAATCACTGATATAAAAGTGATATTCCTTGATAACACATCGATTCTCACTAGTGCACTCTATATCATCAACATTTTGTTCAACATATCTATATGGGATATGGACAAGCATAGAGACTTGGTCAGAATGATAGTATTCACTATGTATTTCATTTTGTGCAACAAATGTGTAATTCTCTGCAAAATCAACTATTGACAAAATGGTCCCTGGTGGGAAAATTTCACGGTATTTTTTTAATTACGGGTCCTTAAATCGTGCTCTATGTGAATGCTTGATGCACTTATAAATTTTTGTCTCAAATATCTTCAAAAACTCTATCATAGAAATTTCTTCTTCTTGTAAATCAAACATTTTAGCATTTGTAGCATTATTTGAAATAATCGATGTATGGATGTATTCATATCTCTTCCATTTCCGTTTTAGGTTAGAAAACGATTGATAATTTATATCAATAGAATATTTGTCGTGAAATAAAGTCAAATTTCCACAATGATCACATTTTTTACCACCAACACATTTATTTTGGTAAAATAATTCATGACTTTCTCTTGCACGTAGAATTTCGGATATGAAACCATGGATAGTGGAAGGAGGGGGTGAATTTTTCCAAGATGTTTTACCAAAATTAAGGAAGGTGTCATAATCTAATTGAAATTCCACATGATAATGACCATGAAAAGTGTCACGTATAGTGATAGGTTTAACATACCATGGTTTTTGTTGCACAAAAGTATTGATTGAGACATTAATTCCACGATGCTCTTCTATGAACTTATTGAACAACTCTATATGAGTGGTGTCCAAGATATGTTTTGCATGTTCTTCATACTGATTTCGTGTTATTCTTCACTACATCACATCCTTTGCTTTTGGTGAAACATGTGAATTTTTCATCCAATATTTATATATTATTTTTTAATATATTCTCAAAGGTTATATTTGTATGGTTTCCTACAAATAACTTCCCAACAAGCGAGTTGATCATTTACATCTATTTACAATCGAAATTTCCTATGTTTGTGCAATGTTTTTCTTGACGTCCCTAATATTTTTTCCATAGATTTTATTAAATGATTTTCTTTAGTACTTGATGAAACCACTACCTTTTTTATTGCTTTCGTGTAGCTACATCATTTTTCTTTCTAGATGTTCCAATTGTTTTTAGAGCACTATTTATATATTGAATCACTTTTTCCTTCACCTTTTTATCTTTCACTGATTTTCGAATACCCAATAGAGTTGTAGCGTCTTTTAATTTTTTTGATGTTAAGAGACCTCTCAAAACTTGAGCTTGAAATGTCACACTTTCATCTTTGAATAACTTGTCCATAATGACCTTAACATGGTATCATGTAACATGGTCAGCTTTTTTATCTCCATATATGTGAGTGTCAACATTTTTTAACATCTCATCATCGATATTGATTTCATCTATACAAAAGAAAAATAAATGTAAATGGGTATAAATATTCATTAAATAATTAAATTAAAAAACAGAGTTTGAATGAAATTGAAAATAATAAGTATGTATAATTTCAATAATGCACATGACACATATAAATACATACTTGATGGTGATTCAACTTCTTCACTTGAATCTTTTTCAACATCTTCAAAAACATCATCAATCATTGGTTCATTACCTTTTTCACTTTGTCTTTCAACATTTTCAATCTCGTCATCAATGTTATGAGAAATATCTCTCTTTGTTTACATTGTAAAATATTTTTCACATTAGTTCATCAAATAAAAAATCAATTTCACAATACAGTAGTTAAATTTTAAATATCATTTATAATATTTATGTTTACATACTTTCCTCAACTTTTAGTTGAGATTGATTTTCCCTTTCAATTTTTGTGTGCTCTTACTTCTTTCTTTTGTAATAGTTTATCCTGTATTCTCTTTGAGCCTCAATGTTTTTTTTGCAATCATATTTTCTCTTGCAATTTCTTTCATTTCTCATGACAATTCAGTCTATGTAGATTTTTAAAATCCAACCCAAAAAAATCAATTTCTAAATCCTGCAAAAAAATCACTTTCAAAATTTAGGCTGAAAACCCCACTTTAAAAATTCATTACATTAGTTTATCTTTTGTACTAGGTAAGTTTTAGATTTTTAGTTTATAACTAATATGTTGAAAAATTTGACGCTCAATTAAACATCTTCAAAATTTGCAGCTTTTTTCATATTGGTTCAATTAAAAAAAAAATAGTAATTATGATGTGAATTAGTTGGTTTCATAAATATAACGATATCGAAGTAGAATTTTTATAGATTGCTACAACACATTTTTTTTTCAAAACACAGTTAACAAAGAATACACTAGTGCTTAAAAACATGATGTGTTATGAATCCATTGATTTTTAAAGAACACACAGTCAAACAATTACTAAGTTGACATATCAAATATGAATAAAAAAATCCAAAAAATAAGTAGTAGAAACCTAATAAAATATCTGACAAGTTTTCTTTTTATTGTAAAATGAAATTCTAAACAGAAAAATTTCTTTGTCTTGCCGAAAGTTGAAGAAATTCTAAAAATGATATTTTTTTCTTCAAAAAAGGAAAAAAGTGTAAGCCAAATTCACATTTTCACCCATATTTACATATAGATATATTTATCATCTTCAACATGGAATGTATTTAGAATGACCATACAAGTGCAAGGTGATCGAGACAATATTTACACTATAGACATGAATGCACTAGGACCAGAACCATTAGCACAATATCTACACACTAGAAAAATGATTGGGCTCATTACAATGTCTTTGTTTGTGATTTGATCCATTAAAGGCACCCACTCCAACTTGATGCACATGGCATATTTTTCTCTGTACAGCCAACTGATAAGATCCATAGCGATTCTATAAGCTGGGTAGAACTACATAGAAGAGTAAGCTCTCATGTCCTTATTAGTGTATGGTTCTCAATTACTCCACATGATTCCTACAATACATCCTCAAGAAAGGGATGCTCTTAGTTTTATTCATTTAGGAATGCTTCATATGGTTGTTGCACCAATCAGTCAAGCTTATGTACTCTAGAGATTTAAGGATCCACGGAATCATTTCTTGAAATGAGATATTGGCTAGTTTAGATGCTACAAATTGGATGCGTGGCCTATTTATATTCTCATAAGCCTCATTATCCATGTTACAATTTGGGATGTCCTAATTTTCTAACTCTCTTTACGAATTAATGATTATGGTTGCTTCTCTTTTCCTTGAATGTTGTGAAAAATAGATTAGTATATTATTTTTCCTCCATATTGATGCTTTCAGAGTGGAACAATTGGAGGAATTAGCTCATAGTACCATTTTTACTTGTGGGTCCCAATTTGACAAGTTTTGATTTGAAACCTTCTGGAGGTAGATTGAGAAATTTCTTGAATTTTGTTCTACCCTACTTGATCCTATTATCTTATATTATCTTATTAGACAACCTTCTAAGTGATTAATTTTTTGTGCTTAATTCCAATAAGTATTATTAATGTATGTACAAGGTATGGATATGCTAGCTAGAGACTCACACCTAGCATGAATATGTTACTATTCTAAAGCTTAAAATGTTATATGATTGACGTTATTAATCATTATTAGTGATTGAGCTTAGGGTTAGCATTAATCTTGATTAATGACTCATATTGATTAGTGTTTAGTTAACCTTAAGATCTTGGCTTATAATTATTAAATTATATGTGTATATGATTTATTAATACTAAAATTATTAGGTTTTTGTGTATTTGTAGGATTTATTAATATGACTTAATATGATTATTTTATTGTTTATTGCCCCTAAGTCTGACAAGTTGTCTCCTTAAATTTATTTCAAGATTAAATATTATTATTATTTATTATTTCATTTCCCAAAGTTTGACTAGTTGTCTCTCAAAGTTATTTCTAGATAAGGCATAGAGAGGGGGGGCGGTTAAGTTATGAGGTGGTAGGTGACAATGGAGTGGTTGGAAATGATATTGAGGGGAATCAAAATTCAAGGGGGATAATAGAAGTGTCAATCCAGGCATTGGAAACTCTAAATCAATTGTTGAGATTTGCATTAGGAGGTTATTAATATATACATTGATGGAGACTCTTGGAATTCAAATTCCAGTGTGTCATCACCTTCCTTCTTTTCCTATTTACAATATTTACATAAATTTCCCAATCCCAAAGATAAGGTGTCATCCTTGCCTTAATCTAAATGGATGTTGGTAAGTCCAAGAATCATTCTGAATCTTTCAAAATTTTCTCTTTCGAGCGCTTTGGTGGAGATGTATGTTATCTGCTCATTTGTGGAACATTGTCATCGATGGATAGTATTGGCCTCAACATGATCTAAAATTAGATGATACTTTGTACTAATGTACTTGGTTCGATCATGGAAATTTTGGTTCTTGTCCAAGTTTATTGCAAAAGTGTGATCAATCGGAAGAGGAGTTGAATGCACTTGTTTCTCCAGTAAATCTTCTAGAGTTTTCCTGAACCACACAATTTCCTTCACTGCTTTAGCTGCAACGACATATTATGACTCAGTTGTGGAATATGATAGAATTGATTGTTTGTGTGACCCGCACGAGACATCTCCTGATCCAAGACTCAAAACATAACCTAAAGTAGATACTCCAATTTCTTTATCTCCATCAAAATCTGAATCAAAGTATCCAATCAAGCTGAAGTCATCCACCTGTGTATACTTGAGTCCAAAATGTTGTGTTCCCTTCAAGTACTTTAAAACTATTTTTGCAATAGACTAATGACCCTCACAAGGCTTTTGCATAAACCTGGAGAGGGTTCCAACAAAAAATGAAATTTCTAGTATGTTAGTAGTCAAGTACTTGATACTTCCTACAAGTTGTTTATACTTTGTTGCACCCTCAAATTATTTTCCTTCAATGGGTGTGAGCTTTAAATTATGTTCCATTGGAGTAGTCAAAGGATTGCACTCAACCATGCCAAATGGTTCCATCAACGGAATCATTTGTTGGCTTAGTGGGTCCTGACCCAGGTTTAGATTTAGTTTTGCCAAACAAATCCCTACACTACTGGCCCTTTCGGCATCAATCCACGGAGCATAGACTAAAGTATCACCCGAAGCAGTATGGAGGGATGTTGGAACCAAGTTTTCACAACCAAAGATCAGTGTAATGTCGTTTTATGCCCTAAATATACCTTCGCGCAGATCAGTAAGCCTTTAAGGCTTATCGATGAAGCTCCCTTTAATTAGCCTCTAGACCTCTGCAAAGTTCTATGATTGTCTTTCGTAGACCCTCAATAGGCGAATCCACTACTTACACGCATCAAATATTACTTGTAACCCAGTAATTACTTAGATCAGCTTATGTGTTTGATAACTTCAACATATAAAAAGATAATCTTAGCATAAACAATTAACCTTAATTGTGTTCGTGTAATAGTATAAGTCATTTAAAATCGCGCATCAATACATCATTAGTTCATAAAACCATCATTCATCACAATATAAATGCATTCATATAAAACCGAAGTAAGTAGAAAAAACATAAGAATTTCTAGAATAATCTCCTTATTAATACTTCAGTTTAGTTTACAAACTCAAGACTTCCCTACGCACTCAGATGTGGACTCTACTGTAGGTCTCTAGGCACACAGCTGCATAGCCTTTCTTCTACTCTTCTTCGCTAACTCCTTAGACTTCTCCCATAGACAAACTTCATTACTTTTCTTAGGCATCTAAGACACACTTATTTATACAGTCCCATGTTGCACAGACCATGGGTAGATCTACAAAAGTCAACTCAACTTACATAACAGAATGGTAAAACCCTTTATCACTCCTTAACTATCTATGCACTCTGCAGCCACAACTTGCGAAGACTTTACATTTTGTGCATCAAAACTTGGGCTTTTTCCCCCAAAACTTGGGCTTTTGCCCCAAACTTGACCCTAGGGGACCCTATCCCAACAGATCTCCAATGTACTTCTTCTAGGAGAGGAATATAAAATTCGTATGTTGGGTTAATTCAATACCAAGATAGTAATGAAAATAACACAAATTTATCATTTCAAAACCTTTCCTTAGTTCTTTCTTTATGGATGCAATGTAATTCTCATTATTCCCTTTCATTAGAAGATCACCTGTGTACACCACAAAATATACAATTATTTGACCAAATTTATTAACAAACGAAGTTGCATCATCAAGATCATAATGTTTGAAATTGAGTTTCAGAAGATGTTGAGTCAATTGCTCCTAACAGGCTCATAGTGCTTATTTGCTGCCATGCAAGGATTTCACAAGCTTGCACACTTTGTATTCCTGACCCTTCAGAACAAATCCTTCTCGTTGGGACATAAAAACATTCTCTTTAAAATCTCCATTAAAGAAAGTATTTTTTACATCCATTTGATGGACTTTCCAACTATTTTGATTTGACAAAAAAAATAGAGTCTGAATGGTAGCCCTTTTTTCTATGGGGGCAAACATATCCTCATAATAGACCCCTTCCTTCTATGAAAAATATTTTACCACGAGCCTAGCTTTATGCTTTGTCAAGTGAGTCATCTGATTTATAATTGTTTCTAAGACCCACTTGTAGCTTGTCCATTTGGTTTGCCATTAGGGGAATTTTAAGGTCTAAAATGGACCTCCTAAGGAAATTATAAAATAATGGTGAAAATAATAAAATAAGATTAGATTAAAATTATAAAAGGAAAAAAAATTCTTTTTCAACTGGTATTTTTAACTTATCTCCCTATGGGTTTCCTCAAATTTTGAGTGGGAACACCTATTGTATGCATAATTTGATTCCTCATCTAAGGATTACCTATGTTGCATAATTTCGATGGACCCTGCTATACGAAAAATGAGAAATACATGAAAATCGTGATTTCAATCACGTTTTTTCATGTATTTCTCATTTTTCATGTAGTAGGGTCCATCGAAAGTATTCAACATGGGTACTCCTTGGATGAGGAATTAAATTTTGCATCCAACTAGTACTACTTCTCCAAATTTGAGTAAAACTTTAAGGAGATAAATTGAAAATACGAGTTGAAATAGTAGTTTTATTATTTTATTATTCTTTAATATTTTTACATTTTTACCCCAAAAATGGTGAATCATCCCCCATGGTTGACATCATCATCTTGAATCCTATTGCAAGTTTATTTAGGTTCTACATTTTTCTTAGGAGGCCCATTTTAGACCTCAAAAGTTCTCTAATGCAATCAAGGATCAACCAGCTTCCAGGTGTCATTCTTTATCACAACATCATATTATTTCTAAATTTCTTGATTCCATCCATCATGAGAAGAAGCTTATTTAAAGGAAGTTCATTTGAAATCTATAGACAAATTTAGTTCACAATCATAAGAAACATCCATATGAACAAGTCAATCAAAATCATCTACATCACTTCTATTCTGCCTAGCAGAGATGCTTGTCCTTGTCTTTCCAACCTCATCAAGATGCACACTTTCAATTGTCTTTGTGAGCATTTTGGAGGACTTTCTAAGATTACCCAAGATTCTTAGATGACTAAGATGGAGCTTAATAATGATTTAGCCTCCCAGTTCTCTCAATCACATCACTCAAGTGTCTTCGTGATCAGTGGATGGATGTTCATGAGGGGGAGAGAGTGCTTTAGAAGGAGATTAGGTTGGGTCTAAAATGTGGATGCAAATTAGAGTTTCATTTATTGTCAACCCAGGTAAGTAAAACTTCGAGGATCATCCAATATATGGACTTAGAGACAAACTAAACTAATCTAGATGAAGAAATGCCAAAGCTCCCTTATAGGAGGTTTTTTTTAATTGGGATCTCCATCATCTATTTAGTCATTTAACAAAATTAAATCTAAAAATTAAAAGACATTGTGACAAGTGTAAGAAATATTATGCTCCCTTACAGGAGACTGTTCATTAATATTTCTAATCAACTATATAAACTGATGAAAGTGAAGCTCTTGAACATAATTCTGATTGATTGCATGAAATATTAAAGCTCTCTTACAAGAGACTATTCGTTTATATCTCAAGCATTTAAATCAGAAACTTAAACTAATGAAATCAAACATTAAATAACAAATCAGATTCATTGAACGAAACATTAATACTTTCTTACGAAAGGTCATTCATTAATATTTCAAAAATATGAACCTAATAATTTAATCTAATGAAATTCACAAAAAAACATAAAATAAAAGCTTACCAAAACAAAAGTGTACTTGCTAGGCAATGGGGATCCTTCCAAGGATTCACAAGCACACCAAAAGAGAAGTCAAATGTAGAGGATCAAAGAAGATCCATTTTATTCATCATGATTTTCAAATTAAAATGGCTATAAACTAATATGATCCAAACCAAAACTATTCTAAATTCTATCTATATCAACATTACTAGGTTACAATGAAGGACTAGGTTCTAAGATTCTAAAAATTAAGATTACAAATGAAGGATATAACACTCCTATTTATACAAAAGCTATGATAAAAAACTCATAAATGTAGATCCACTATTCCCTCCTTTGATCCACATATTTCTCAACCAATGGTGACACATAACCCTATCCTCCATGGTCTCCTCCATGAGGTCCATGATCTCCTCAAATTCCAATTTGAAGATAGAGTTCCACATAATGATGTCTTGGAAGCTTCCTTTGTACCTACACATGTCAAATTTCTCATTCCAATTGTTAGGTATAAGTATAAGGATATTATTTTCTAAAGTTAAACCAAATTCACCTAAAAATACTAAGAATTAATAATGTTTTGGAAAACTAATGTAGGAGCATCCAACACCCTAGTCAAAAGGAGGAATCCAAAGCGGAGTGAAGAGGAAGACATGGACCACCGAGAAAAACAAGAACTTTTTTGTTTTAAAATAGATAAAAAGATGGAGTGGATAAGTCAATCGAAGACTTGATTTAAATGTAATCTGCCATGTATGCAAATTATTTGAGAGATTTGAGGAAGGGATATGATCGTATCCTTCACAGTGATCCGATCCAATGCTTCCTTATATATATGTATGTTGATGAGCCTGTGTGTTCAGCAGAGATCATGAGATAGATATAATGTACTCGAAAGGAGAGTTTGTCCTAAGGCTGAAATGCCTTAGAATTGTAATCATGTTGTGTTAATATAATATATGTGTGTGTTCAGTGTTGATGGTGTGCCTGTATGTATTTCATATGTATATGTGTTAATGGCTTGAAAGCCAGCGTTTATAAGTGTGTTCAAATGTTGCAGGTTGATCAACCATCGATCACAGAAAGGATCGATGGTGGCCCAAATATATTAAGGGAACTTATGCATGCTTGACAGACTATGGAAGAACTACATTTAATGCAAAAATCCATCGAAGGCGAAGAAGATTAAGTTAAGGAGGAAACGGGAAAGAATACTCAAAAGCCATTGGATGTGGAAGATCAATGGTTCAGATACTTTATCACATCGGCGGCAGAACCTCTATCGCATCTACAGAACCCTTTATGAGTTATCGGAATTGGCCAATGAGAAGTGGTGATTACGATATTGTGATCAAGCGATAGCCGTCGGATCTCGCGTCAGATTGATGGTCGCAAACTGGTCGCTAATTTCATATTGGAGAGTTTAAGGGCTAGTGGTAATGGAACGTCGATATGCCAATAGCGATAAGCGTTGATCGGTGGTCGGAGCGATCGCTTATCGGAGGTCGGAGGAGTGGCGCTGCGGAAAAGCAATAAAGGAGCGGATCCGACGACAAATATGATCGTGGTGTATAAAATTATGTGTTTGAAGTGTGTTTCCCGTGTATCTCGTATGTTTCTTGTGTATTTTTGTAACGTGTGTTGCTGAAGGGTTAAGGCTTGAATGCCAATATGTAAGGCTCCCGATAGTGTAAAAAGCCCTAATAAAGTAATATGGTTCGGGTCTAATGTAAGCCCATGGTTAAAGGCATAAGGCCTAAAGTAACGCTTCCGATAGGCTTAGTGGGCCATAACCCATAGGCCTTAAGATTGATTATTTAAAGGGAAAGGGTTTTTTGTTAACCCCAATTTCTCATTTCCTTCATTTGGTATCAGAGTGGATGAAGATTCCACGTGCAAAGGAAGACTGAAGAATTTCCTAAGAGAAGGAAGAAGGAGTGCAAGCAAGAGGAGAAGGAGGTACAGTTGATAGACATGGAGAGTTATGGTCTTACTGTCACACTTGGAACAATAGTAGAAGGTGAGAAGATTGCAACAAACCTAGAGCATGGAGTGCTCATATGGTTCGAGAGGAGAGAACCTGAAGGATGCCAAAAGACTGAGTGAGGAGAGCTTGGTGAGGTATCATGTAGCAGAAGGAGGCTGTTACTACAGAGGCTTGGTTGTAGCTCACAGAAGACCATGAAGGAAGTTCCACTGAAGAACTGAATTGGGTAGAATTTCTAAGGACAAGGAGAAGCATATGACCAGGAGGTCATAAATTTTTGTGCCTCGGGACTCCGATGCAGGAGCATCTAGCACCCTAGTCAAAAGGAGGAATCTGAAGCGGAGCGAAGAGAAAGATGTGGACTACCGAGAAAAACATGGACTTTTCTATTTTAAAACAGAGAAAAAGATGGAATGGGTAAGTCTATCGAAGACTTGATTTAATTGTAATCTGCCATGTATGTGAATTAGTTGAGAGATTTGAGGAAGGGATATGATCAGATCCTTCACAGTGATTTGATCCAATGCTTCCTTATATATATGTGTGTGTGTGTGTGTGTGTGTGTGTGTGTATGTGTGTGTGTGTGTGTGTGTGTGTGTGTTGATGAACCTCCATGTTCAATAGAGATTGTGAGATAGATACAATGTAGTCGAAAGGAGAGTTTGTCCTAAGGCTAAAATGCCTTAGAAATGTAAATGTGTTGTGTTAATATAATACATGTGTGTGTTCAGTGTTGATGGTGTGCCTGTATGTATTTCACATGTATATGTGTTAATGGCTTGAAAGCCAGCATTTATAACTGTGTTCAAATGTTGCAAGTTGATCAACCATTGATCACGGAAAGGATCGATGGCGGCCCAAAGATATTAAGGGAAATTATTTGTGCTTGACAGACTATGGCAAAAATATGTTTAATGCAAAAATCCATCGAAGGCGAAGAAGATTAATTTAAGGAGGAAACGGGTAAGAATACTCAGGAGCCGTTGGATCTAGAATATCAACAGTTCAGATCCTTTATCACATCGGCGGCAAAACCCCTATCACATCGGCGAGACCCTTTATGAGTTATTAGAACTAGCCAATGAGAAGTGGCAATTGTGATATTGCGATCAAGAAACAACCATCGGATCTGGCGTAAGATCGACGGTCGCAATCTGGTCGCTAATATCATATCAGAGAGGTCAAAGGCTAGTGGTAATGTAATTTCAATACGCTGATAGCGATAACTGCCGGTCAGTGATGAGAGTGATTTTTTATCGAAGGTCGGAGGAGTGGCGCTATGGAAAAGTAATAAAGTAGTGGATCCGACAAGAAATATGGTTGTAGTGTATAAAATTTGAGATCCGCATTATGTGTTCAGGGTGTGTTTCTCGTGTATCCCATATGTTTCATGTGTATTTTTGTAATGCGTGTTGCCGAAGGGTTAAGGCTTGAACGCCAATATGTAAGGCTCCCAATAGCATAAAAAGCCCCGATAAAGTTATATGGTTCGGGTCTAATGTAAGTACATGGTTAAAGGCTTAAGGCATAAAGGAACACTTCTGATAGGCTTAGTGGGCCATAACCCACAGGCCTCAAGATCGATTATTTAAAGGGAAAGGGATTTTGGTTAACCCCAATTTCTCATCTTCGTCAAAAACGCAAGGATAACCCATATAATGATTAATGTGAAGCTTGATGTAATGACATGGTGGTGAAATAGAGGTGAGAAAATGTGTAAATGGAGTGAAAGTGGATGTATTTTAAGGATAATTCTTAGGCCCAAAATGTTAGGTCCCTATAGTACTAGTGATTCCCCCATTAATATTGTAGTTGTATCCCTTACTAATATTGTTGTGCCCCTATTGTCCCCATATTGTTATTACTATGCTCCATAGAATCCCTATATTATTATTTTTGTGCCTTTATATTATTATTGTTAGGTCGGCTTGGTTATATTGTGACGCCTTAGACTCCTATATATAGAAAGGAGGTTTTGTCATTTGAATCATCCAAGAATTATTCTTTTGTGTAATGTAAGGGAGGTTTCCCCCTCGAAGAGGCTGAATTCTAAGGTGTTCAACTGTCTTTTCTATCTTTTTGTGAGCTGGTTTCATAACATTTGGTATCAGAGCTTTGCATTCTAGGGTTTCGTTGCTCCAAATAGGTCATCTTGGAATTTTCGCTATAACTTTTTTTCTACGACGTTTTAGAAGCGAAAAGAAGAAAACCCATTTGAGACGAAATTGTACTGAACCTCGGGGCCAAATTTCAGAACTTTTCATGCTATATTTGCAAAGATATGATCTAAGGAAGTTGGTCTTTTTGTAGACTCCTGAACTACATTCCAAACAGGTGACTTGGGAAAACTCGTCATACCTTTCTCTCTGAGCATCAGATTGAAGTTTTGTAAGATGGTATAGAAAGAGAACAGATTGTAGTTTCTTGTATATATTTTGCAGAGCCAAAGGTAGAAACAATGACACATGGCACTTCCTACAAGTTCGCTCTTCTTGAAAGGTCTATAATCAAGTCATCTTGGGAGATTGTGCATAACTCTTCCTTGGAGAATCCAATTTGGATCAGACTGGTGGCATTGGAAAGAGGACGTATATGGCTACTACAAGTCGCAATTTCAGAACTGGATGATCTGAAATTACGGAGATACATCAGATTCAATATCAAGATCCTACAAAGTGAAAAAAGGTGTGTATTTTTTTTTGAATTTTTGCATAAGCTTGGTTTGAAAAATTAGTTTGAAGGAATTCAAAGGGCATAGTAAAGCATTATTATCGGCAATTGATGCCCCAAGGAAAGAAAATGCAAACACCTAGTAAGCAACCTGAAAGCTCTAGCATGACTCATGAAGAAGAGGAAGAAATGCAACGTGATATATCAAAATTACAGGACCAAGTGCAACAAGTGTCACTTGCACAAAAAGTAACAGAATCTAAGATGGATGGTTTAGAAGCTAAGATGGATGGTTTAAAGAAAGGTGTAGAAGCTAAGATGGATTGTTTAAAGAAAGGCGTAAAAGCTAATATGGATGGCATGGAAGCTAAGATGAATGGCATGGACACTAAAATGGATGGCATGGATGATAAGATGGAAGAATTGAAGATAAATTTAAGTTGCTACAGGAAATGGTCACTAATGGTGAAAGGGCAGTAAAGGAAACTCATGATGAGAACAAAAGAAATGTTAATCATGATTCCATAGACTCTAATGTTGGATCAAAGACCCACGATATTCCAAAAATCGATATGAGGAAGTTTTATGGCAAGGATCCCGCAACATAGATATTATAGGTGGAGCAATTTTTTGATCTCAATAATGTGCAAAACACACAAAAGGTACGTATTGAAACATTATATTTGAAACCAAATCAGTTTCTATGGTATCAATGGCTTTGCTCTCTTAAACAAATTATCACTTGGGAAATTTTTACGGAAGAATTGACAGCACATAATGCAATTTTTATGCAAGAATTGACAGCACATTATGAGGATACAAAAAGCAACACTTTTTTTAGCCAAATGATAAGTCTCAAACAAAACGGTTCAATAATGGAGAACATTGAGGAGTTCCAAAAATTGAAAAGGGTAAAAAATATTCCAAAGGAGCATAGAATTGATGTGTTCATAGGGAATTTAAAGGATAATATCCAACATGATGTCCGCCTTTGGGAACCTAATTCATTAGAAAAGGCATTCAAGTTAGCAAGAAAAATGGAAAGAAAAATTATGGCAACGAGGAAGCATACCACTCACAACTATAAAGATGGAAATGTTGTTGCCCCTAGCCTTCCACAACCTATAAGGTTGACACCACAACAATTGGAAGAAAAAATAGCAAAAGGTCTTTGTTACATTTGTGATAGCAAATACACTAAAGGTCATAAGTGTGCTGAGAATAAATTATTCTACATAGATTGTGAAGAGGAAGAAGAAAAGGAGCAAGAAAGTTCAAAAGAAGAGGATATACTCTAGGAACAAAGCCTAGATAAAGAAGAAGTGAATCTGACCATATCTTGTAATGCATTCGCTGGTATTACCACTCCTCAAACCATCAAGATAGAAGGACAAATCAAGAAGAAAAAGGTAATAGTGTTGATTGATTTAGGAAGTACCCACAATTTTATTCATTGTATGGTAGCAAAAGAATTGAATTGCTCCCTATATCCAGCACCAGAGTGTCAAGTGATGGTTTCAAATGGAGGAATGATAAATTTCTCTGGAAAATCCCATAATATCAAGCTATCCATGGGAGAATATGTATTGGAAATCCCAATGCTTTCCATTCCAATGGGAGGTGTTGATGTTGTACTAGGAGTCTAATGGCTACAATCCTTGGGTACAATAGCTTTTAACTTTCAATAACTTTTCATGAAATTTTATGTGGAAGGAAGGAAGTTGAATTAAGGGTATTGCAGGGAAACTAGGAAAGATAATAAGCTCTAACGGTATGACAAAGCTTCTAAAAAAGGAACAACGAGGTGTAATTTCACAATTATGTTCGCTAGATGTTCCCACATCGAAATCATCTATTTCTTCAAATCTCCAAAAATTCTTGGACAAGCATTCCAAGGTATTTGAGACTCCCAAAGGTCTCCTACCTATTCGTGATCATGATCATGCTATTCATTTGATACTAGGAAGTGTTCCTCCAAACATCAGGCCGTACAGATATCCCTATGCCCAAAAGAGTGAAATTGAATGTATGGTTGCAGAAATGCTTGAGGCTGGTATAATTCAACCTAGCAAAAGTTCTTTCTCTTCTCTAGTAGCATTGGTGCATAAGAAGGATGGATCATGGCGCATGTGTCTGGATTATAGGGAGCTCAACAAGCTCACTATTAAAGATAAGTTTCCCATTCCTGTTATTGATGAATTATTGGATGAATTGCATGGATCAATTTACTTCACCAAGTTATATCTTCATTCAGGATATCATCAAATCATAATGAAGACTCAAGACATTTTGAAAACAACATTTAGAACTCATGAGGGTCACTATGAGTTTTTGGTCATGCCTTTTGGCCTTACCAATGCACCTTCTACATTTCAAGGTTTGATGAATTCCATTTTCAAACCCTTCCTTAGAAAAATTGTATTAGCATTTTTTGATGATATACTAATCTACAGCAAGTCTTGGAAGGATCATGTTGAACACGTTGACAAGGTGCTACAAATATTGGAGGAGAAACAATTATGCGCAAAAATATCCAAATGTTTCTTTGGAGTACAAGAGGTGGAATATCTGGGTCATATTGTATCTCATGAAGGAGTTAACGTAGACCCTAGAAAAATTAAAGCCATTAAGGATTGGGAAACCCTCACATCCATAAAGCATTTGCGAGGATTTCTCAGGTTGACATGGTATTATTGCAAGTTTGTTAAGAATTATGGGAAAATATAAGCACCTCTAACAACATTGTTGAAGAAAGATGCATTTTCATGGACTCCAGAAGAAACAAAGGCCTTCAAATATCTTAAAGAGTCAATGTGCCAAGCACTGATCTTAGCTACACCAGACTTCACAAAAACCTTTATTGTGGAATGCGATGCTTCCGGAAATGAAATTGGTGTTGTTTTAAAGCAAGATGAAAGACCCATTGCTTTCGAAAGTCATCCAATCAAGGGAAAGCATTTACAAAAAGTTATTTATGAGAAGGAAATTTTGGCAATACTACATGCACTTAAGAAATGGTGACCCTACCTAATGGGAAGACACTTCAAGGTAAAAACGGATCATGATACCCTTAAATAGTTTTTAGAACAAAGATTATCCTTCGAACAACAACAAAAAAGGGTCACAAAAATGTTGGGTTATGACTTTGAAATCATATACAAAAAAGGGAAGCAAAATGTTGTGGCAGATGCACTCTCAAGAAAGGATGAGGAAGTGGAAGCATTGTTGTGCGCCATTTCTATTATCCAACCAGATTGGGATTTAAACGAAGCAAGGGGAGAAAAATGGGCAAAAAAGTTGTGAACTTTTTCAAAAGTAAAACAAGATTTCCATACAGTTGAACATTAGCTAGAAATGATTCATGACAGACACTATACTCTGTAATATTCCCAACTCAAACCAAATATCTTCTGGAATTGCACACTTCTCCCTTAGGAGGGCACTCAGGAATTTTAAAAACTTACCACAAGGTTAAGAAGGAATTTTTTTGGGATGGCCTTAAATCGGATATTCAAAAGTTTGTGGCAGAATGTTTGTTATGCCAAAAAAATAAAGCCGAAACAATTAAGACACCAAGTCTATTACAGCCTTTATCCATTCCAAGCAAATGTTGGGAGGAGGTTTCAATGGATTTTATCACAGGCTTACCCAAGTCTTAGGGAAAGAGTGTCATCATGGTGGTAGTTGACAGACTTACCAAGTATGCACCCTTTGTTGCATTATCACATCCATTTAAAGCCAATACACTTTCTACAACATTTATGGAAGCAATTCAAAACCTACATGGAAACCCAAAGATTATTGTAAGTGACAAAGATCCCATTTTTACAGGAAATTTTTGGACAAAATTATTTTCTTGTCTTGGTACTTAGTTAGCTCATAGCTCATCTTATCATCCTCAATCTGATGGGAAAACATAGATAGTAAACAAATGTTTGGAAGGATATCTTCATTGCTTTGCATCTGATAAACAAACACAATGGGTCAAATGGTTGCCTCTAGCTGAATGGTGGTATAACACTTCCTTCCATACTGCAACAAAACTGACCCCATTTATGGAACTTTATGGATATTATCCAAAATCCATCACATCATATTTAAGAGAAATTTCTAAGGTTCAAGCAGTGGAACATCACATCGAGCATCAACAACAAGTTCTCCAACTCTTAAAGGATAACCTCATGTTGGCGTAGAATAGAATGAAATAATAGGCAGATCAACATCCCAGTGAAAGAAGTTTTGATGTAGGTGATTGTGTATTCCTACGGCTGCAACCATATAAACAAATGTCCCTCAAGCAAGCTAAGAAGGATAACAAATTGTCACCAAGTATTATGGTCCATACAAGGTGTTGCAAAAGATTGATACTATGGCATACAAATTGGAGCTTCCTGCAACTTCTTGAGTGCACCCAGTTTTCCATGTTTCATGTTTAAAGAAGGTTATAGGCGACAAGCTCCTAGTTCAAACAATATTTCAAGAACTTGATGAGGAAGGAAAAAGTATATTGGACCCAGAAGCAGTCATAGAAATAAGAACTTGACAACTACGAAATTGATCCATTTCAGAGTATCTCATCAAGTGGAATAACTTATCCGCTAAAGATTCCACATGGGAGGATGAGAATTTTATATACAAGCATCTAGGACTACTCAAGCGTTGAGGACAACACTTTTTTGAAGGAGAGGGGTATGTTAGGTCCCTATAATACTAGTGATGTCCCCATTAATATTGTAGTTGTATCCCTTATTAATATTGTTGTGCCCCTATTGTCCCCATATACTTTATGTCGCCCCATAGAATCCTCTATTGCTATTTTTGTGCCTTTATATTATTATTGTTAGGTCGGCTTGGTTATATTTTACCCTTAGACTCTATACATAGAAAGGGAGGTTTGTCATTTGAATCATCCAAGAATTGTTCTTTTGTGTAATGTAAAGGAGGTTGCCCCCTCAAAGAGGCTGAATTCTAAGGCGTTCAACTATCTTTTCTATCTTTTTGTGAGCTGGTTTCATAACACAAAATATTCCAAAGATTGATCTAGTATAAGGATCCCCCCTTCAAGATGTGGAATCTCATTATCAAACTCTTGAAATTTTTTTGCATGGCCAAATTTGTTCAAGTGATCAAGTTGTCCCTCAACAAGATTGTGAGTCTTAGAAGATTCAAGAAAGATCACATCTCTAGATATTATAAACTTATTATTTACTTCATCATAGATGTTGGGTTGTGTTATATTCTTTCCACATAGTTAACAGGGGGTTTGAGGGGTACCCGTAACCCCACTTTATGGGGTCTGGGGCAGTGCCCCGGAAAATTTTGGTTTTTGACCCTATGTTAGGTTGGGCAGACCCACCTATGGTTTTGTGCATGATTTTCGCACATGTTTTTTGGATGCGATGGTTTTCGGTCCATGATTTTGGACGCGATGATTTTTGGTCCATGGTATTGGATGCTTCGGCATGTATAAATATGTTTTGTAACATTGAAATGAACATAATGAAAAATCAAGCTGGTAGTCTCGGTTTTGAGATCCAGTGGGAAATCTCTGTGTATATGTGTTTTATGTGTCATGCTCTCACATTTTTATTTTTCCTGTGATTTAGAACTCGTATGCAAGTAATTTCTGTACAGGGTTAAAACCTACATTTGGTATCAGAGTTGTTTTGGCTTCAAGGGGACGCCTTTGTTGCTGAGGGGTTTCGCTCGGACCTGTGGTAGACCCTGTTCAGTGGGAGATCTGCGAGATCGATTCTGGTGGTGAAAGAAGATGGCGAGCAACGGAAAGATAGAGATTTGAGAAGTTCAATGGTCAGAGTTTTGAGTTGTGGAAACTCAAGATGGAGGATCTGTTGGTGGATAAAGATCAGTGGATCGCGGTAGATCCGGGGACTTAACCAACGGGAGTGACCAATGAAGAATGGAAGAAGTTGGATCGGAAGGCAAAGA
>APFE030409743.1:0-15826 GCA_000404065.3 Pinus taeda | reverse complement strand
GCTCATTTCTATATATAGAAGTCTAAGGGGTCATAACATCATCAGAGCCGACATAAAAATAATAATTTAAGGGCACAATAATAACAATATTGGGCTTCTATGGGGCACAATAGTAACAATATGGGCACTACATAGGTACATAAATATAATAAGTGGGTTGTACTAATAACAATAAGGGGTTACACTAGTAGTATAGGGGCCTAACAAACCTCTTTCGTTTCACACGAAAAGGGTTTTGGTAGCCTTAGCAACTCCATTTTTAAGATCTTGAGGTATACAATCTTTATTTGTAGTTTTAGTTATTTATCTCTCTATTTATTTCGGTTTATTTATCTCTTTGTTTTTTTAATTACCGAATCTATACCTTTCATTTCTGTGTATGCTCTTTCCCCCGCGTCTCTATGCGATATGGGAAATCAGAAACAGAAAGGAAGGATTTTTCTCATGTGTATGCTCTTTTCTGTCGTGCCTTAGTGTGATCTCAAAAAAGCATAAACATTGAGGAAAATATTTATTTTATGGCGAAATATAACTTCACACTATAAGGTTTGTTTTTTTTTGCATGTCCGTTTTGGGTTGTGTGTTTTTTTGTTTTGTAGGCGGAAAGGGCTTTCTCAAGTAAGCACGCACTCCAAAGCTTCAGTGACTAAAAAACAAACCCTCCTTCCTATTTTCCAAAAATTACTAATCTTTTAAACTAGCTCACTTGGTCCAAAGTTACTTTATGAGAATAAAGATCTTGGGTTCAAGTCTTTCTTTTTGTTTAGTTAATTTTTCAAAAAGCACATGTAACTTATGTTTTAAAGTTACTTTATGTAAAAGTGTTATCGTCCATTATAAAAAGTGAGTCCCATATAATTCTAAAAGTTTGTTTATCTTTTATTTAAGTTACAATTTAGTGGGTAGCTCATAAAATACCATTGTAAAAGTGACTTTCACTTATTTATAAAAGTGGATCAGATATTTTTTTTTTAAGTGAGCTAATTAGATTAAGTTTGGAAAGAGGGGGGGATTTTTTTTTAAATATAGAAATATCATTCACTTTCGCAAATTCACATACTTCATTGGCATCTTCAGCAACTTTTCTTCAAAAAGCCATAACTTCTTCATCCAGAAGCTGTTTTCAGAGCCGGTTTTTATAGTCAGCTTAATTTTTCGAGATACTTCCATTTGAACACTTAGTTTCAGCATCTACAACTTCAGTTTCTGTTAAAAATGGAAATTCCATGCCAAGTTATTCTTGACAGCACAAACTACTTCCAATGGGTGTCCTACATGGAGGATTTACTTAGAAGTAAAGGTTTTCATAGAATAGCCTCAGGCCAGGAATCGAAACCTAAAGATGAAGATAAGGCAGTCAAATGGGAAATAAGAAAGATCAAGCATGTGGGTTGATAGGTACATCTATTTCTCCAGACCTTAGATTCCATATCGCAGAACTCGATACCCCTGATGAAGCAATGAAACAACTCAATAAAATTTTTGGAATTAAAAATGAAATTAGAGCTCATTAACTCGAAAATGAGTTTCTTACGTTGGACCCCAATAATTTTTCTTTCATTGAAGATTTTTTGTCCAAGTTCAAGATCCTTAGACTTCTCTTGGAAGGTGTTAAGGTTAAGAAAGAAGATGGTAGCCTTATCTATTACAATCTTACTATGTTAGGACTAGCCTACTCTGTGTTTGTTTCCACCTTCCATTCTACTAGAGAAGCATTTATTTCTCAAGGACAAGCCTACAAGTCCCCCTCTTTTGATGCCTTTTGTGATTCTTTAATAAGAAAATAAGAAAAACTCTTACATCTTGGTCTTCTTAATATTGGAAACTCTTTTAAGAAAGCCTTAGTAGCCCAACAGCAACCAAATTTAAAGAATCCTAAGAAGCAGTATCCTAAAAAGAATGGTCCTAAACCAAACAAGGGTCCTAAGAACTTTCAATCTCAACAAAATGAAAAATCAATTCAACAAAATGATAAGGCAAATAAAAACAAAGGGACGAAGACTGATAGAGATTGCAAATTTTGTAATCAAATGGCCACTTAGAATCCAAATGCTTTAAGAAGATGGAAGCCTTGGAAGCAACAATGAAGAAGTGTAACATCCATTTGGAGCACTCTTCAACTTCAACTTCATCTTCAGGAATAACACTTTCTGCATGTGGTTGTCAAGCATCTTGGTTTGGTTATGCACTAGATGTATCTTCTTCTTCTCATTCTCATGAGTGGCTCATTGATTTTGGAGCTTCTTATCACATGGCCAAAAAAAAGCCATGTTTTCTTCTTTAAATGATTGTAACATCAAAAATATATATGTTGGTGATGACAGATCTCTAGTGTTGTAGGGATTAGAACTAGTCATCTAGACAATGGTCAATTTAATGATGTATTATGGGTTCCAACCTTGTCCTGCAACCTTCTATCTGTATATAAGATAACTCATTCAGGTGAAGGTAAAACCATTGAATTTTCACCTCATGATGTTTTAATTAAGGAGCTAAGAGATCCTAGACAGATTTTAGCTACTGGAATTGTTGATGATTCTACAAGGTTGTATAAGTTTAACAATTTTGGGTCATCAACTCTTCCCTTGGTATTTGTTGCTCATAATGATGAAGTGAGAAAACTTTGGCATGAGCGATTTGGTCACTTAAACTATCACTCCCTTCAAAATCTATGTAAAGAAAATATGGTGACATATCTTCCTATGGTATCTTGCAGAGATGGTGTTTGTTCCGGATATGTACTCGGAAAACATCATCGGGATAGTTTCGAAAAACGTGCCTCTTGGCATGCCTCATCCCCTTTATAGCTTGTGCATTGCTATTTATGTGGTCCATTTCTAGTTGTTTCATTTTTTGGCTACAAGTATTTCTTAACTTTCATTGATGATTTCTCCATACTCACTTGGGTATACTTCTCAAAACTCAAGAGTGAAGTGTTTAACACGTTCTTGGCCTTTAAGGCCTTTGTTGAGACACAATCTAGACATCAAATTCTTAAGCTAAGATCTGATAATGGCGGAGAATATGTTAACAACAAATTCATCAACTTTTGCACTGAGCATGGAATTAAAATGCAACATATTGTTCCATATACTCCACAACAAAATGGTGTAGATGAAAGGAAGAATTGCACCTTAAAGAAAATGGCTAATTGTATGTTTCAATCTAAAGGACTTAGTCTTAATTTTTTGGGAGAAGAAATTAACTGTGCAAATTACATAGTAAATCACACTCCTACTAAGGTTTTAAAGAATATCACTCCAAAAGAAGCATGTAGCTCAATTAAACCAGATGTAAGTCACTTTCGTGTTTTTGGAAGTGAATCATGGGCCCATATTCCAGATGAGAAACACAAAGCCTTAGAACCTAAGAGTGAAAGACGTATTTTTGTTGGATAATCTGAAGATGTCAAAGGATATAGACTTCTTCCAACTAAATCCAAAAATGTTATCATTAGAAGAGATTTAAATTTTGTTGAAAATATATCAGCATTAGGGGACTTTTGAGGTCTAAAATGGGCCTCCTAAGAAAAATGTACAACCAAAATAAACTTTATAAGAACCAATAGGATTCAAAATGATGATGTCAACCATGGGGGATGATTCACCATTTTTGGATTAAAAAAGTAAAAAGATTAAAAAATAATAAAATAATTAAAACTACTTTTTCAACTCGTATTTTCAACTTATCTTCTTAAGGTTTTACTCAAATTTTGAATAGGAGTACTCGTTGGATGCATAATTTGATTCCTCATCCAAAGAGTACCCATGTTGCATACTTTTGATGGACCCTTCTACACGAAAAATGAGAAATACATGAAAAACGTGATTGCAATCATGCTTTTCATGTATTTCTCAGTTTTTGTGTAGCAGGTTCCATCGAAAGTATGCAACATGGGCACTCCTTGGACAAGGAATCAAATTATGCATCCAACAAGTGTTTCCGCTCGAAATTTGAGTAAACCCATAGGGAGATAAGTTGAAAATACGAGTTGAAAAAATAGCTTTCTCTTTTTTCCCTCTAAAATTTGATGATGTCATCTAATCTTATTTTATTATTTCCACTATTATTTTATAATTTCCTTAGGAGGCCCATTTTAGACCTCAAAAATCCCCTAATGCCTACGAGCCTAGTTAGACAAATGTGCCACCTCTCTCTATCTCTTCTGATTCTAAAAATATTTCTTCTTCAGATGATGACAACGAGGATGAAAATCCACCCCCACCTTCTTGGGATCCTCCTTCAGCTCCTCAACTGCCAAAATGGGCCCGTGCTACTTGGGATGTAGCAGGTGCTCTTGCAGGTGGTCCTACAGATCAACGATGTACACGTTCTTAGTTCGATAGAGCCTCTTCTTCATTGGATCAAGCTTCAATGAATTATGATTTTGACACCTTTGCAGAAGCTTCAGGCCATCCAGATTGGGATGCAGCTATGAATGAAGAATATCGTTCATTATTGGAAAATGATACATGGGATCTTGTTCCTCTTCCAAAGGGATGAAAACTTGTTAGATGCAAATGTGTTTATAGAACCAAGTTTGGCCCAGATGGAAAAGTTGATAAACATAAAGCTCGTCTTGTTGCTAACGGTTTTTCACAAGTTGAAGGCACTGACTATACTAAAACCTTCTCCACTGTTACCAAAATTAACTCTATCCTCCTTATTCTTTCCCTTGTTGCCTCTTTCAAATGAGAAGTCCATCAGATGGATGTTAAATTTGTCTTCTTGCATGGGGACTTACATAAAGAAATCTATATGGAACAACCTCATGGCTTTATACAAAAATACTACAGCCTTGTATCTCGGCTTAATAAATCCCTTTATGCTCTCAAGCAAGCCCCTCAAGCTTGGTATGCCAAAATGGATAGCTTTCTTTTAGATACTGGCTTTTCTAGGTATCATTCTCACAATATTGTCTACACCAAGAAAGTGGGTAAGTATCTTACCATTCATGTTCTTTATGTTGATGATCTTATCCTTACTGGTAGTGATCCCAACCTTATAAACAATGTGAAGTCCAACCTCAAAAAGCAATTTGAAATGACAAACTTAGGACACTTGCATTATTTTCTTGGTCTTCAAGTCTTGCAATACAAGGAAGGTATTACCCTTTCCCAGTCCAAGTATGCATGTGATCTTCTACGCCACTTTCACATGGAAGGCTGTAAGCCAACCCCTTATCCCTTTCAGTCTGGATCCAAACTTTCAATTAATTGTACTTCCCCTGAAGTTGATGCTACCTTATATTGTTAGCTTGTAGGAAACATTTTGTATCTGACCCATACATGTCCTAACCTTCCCTTTGATGTTGGCCTCATTGCTCGGTTTATGCAAAACCCACATGAAATTCATTGGATTGCAACTAAAATAATACTTCCTTGTGTTCAAGGTACAGTTTAGTTTGGGATTCATTACAGTGCAAAAGCATCTCCTCTATTGGTTGGTTTCACTGATTCTGATTGGGTTGGTGACCCTAATAATCGGAAATCTACTGCAGGTTATGTGTTCACTCTTGGTTTTGGACCTATTACATGGGCTTGGAAGAAACACAGTTCTATTTCTCTTTCTTCAATAGAGGCTGAGTATCATGACACCATAGAAGCTAGTAAGGAAGCCTCGTGGCTTCGTCAAATCCTATCAGAGTTTGGCTTTCAACAGCGGCATCCAACTACACTTTGGTGTGATAATAAAAGTTCCATTCAACTATGCAAAGATCATGTCGAACATCAACACAGAAAACACATGGAACTACACATGAACTTCATCAAAAATCTCATTCATGACCATGTTCTTGAATTACAATATTGTTCAACTGATGATCAAGTTGTAGACATATTTACAAAGGCTCTCACAGAGGCGAAGTTTACCAAACTTAAATTTATGGTTGGAGTTCAGGAAGTTGTCACTAAGGGGGGATAGGCTCTAATGCCTCCTTCCTTCTCCTATTGTGTCATATTTGTACATCTTTCAATCCTATCCCAAGTTTTTCTTAAGGGGGGATGTTAGGATATTCCAACACATACGAAATAGTTAAGTATAACTTGGTCTAGTGTAGAGTTAGGTAAAGTGTGTTTCTTTACTATGTACTTTTGTAACTTACAATCTGACAGTCATGATATGTTCTAGACATGAAGTGATCCAATGGTTCATTCTCTCCTCAGTGTTACCGACACTTGATTCATGGCTTAACACCCGATTGGTCCATGATCTCTATTTAAAGAGCATGGAGGGTCATTTGTAAGGTGATCGTCCATGAGAGAAGCTTATGTAAATTTTCTTTCTTTTACATTAATAAATTGCTTGAAGTGGTCGTGGACTATTTCCCTCTTTGAGGGTTTTAACCACGTCAAGAATAATGATGTATTGATCTGTGATCTGTTTGTGAGTTGTGTACTTTGGTGTTCTATCTGAGGAACTTACCCCGTAAATTCGTACATTTCACCTGAGAAACATGGAGACACGAGAATACTTTGCATATCTATTATAGGAGAGGACATATTTCTAGACTTAAACACCTTATCCAGCTAAGGTGTTCCACTGACTTGAATTGGAAAAAAAGAAATTTCTTTACCTTCATTCTTCAGTTGCTTCTATTTATTTGAATTTGACTTGTGACATTATTTATCTGACAAGGAGTCAAAATCATCACTAGTATTAGATTCATCCGGTGCAGACTTTGGATATCCCATTGACATCTTCTTTTTTGTTTCCATGCCTGAAAACGATGGAGACCCCTGCCAATAGTAGAATAAGATGTATGCCTATTTCTTAAGAACACATTCCTTACTAACCATTGTTACCTGATAGAAACTAAAAATAAAACACAACATCAACATCTACATATATACAAAACACTGTATATACATGTATACTGGTATTTTTGTGGTTAACAAGGCTTTGTTGGTTATGGGCTAAACTTAAATTGAATTATAACAATAGAAGAGAATTAATAGCCCTTTATTTTTTAACCCATATTAGCCTACTAAAGACACTATAGACGTCAAAAAAATGTAGATCTTTAATCGTACAAAGAATGATATGTTCACAATGGGTTGAGAGAATGACCATTAGCTATAATAATTTCCTTTGGATATAACTTCAACTATAGCTTTATTCTAAATCTTGCATAAAACCAAAAAAAATCATTTAACTATTGTGAAGACTTAAAATTGCATCCATTGTTTACAACAATTAGCATGGTGCTAGATCTTTATTAGTGTATGTTGTCATTGACATAAACATTGAAACGTGTTACATCCACCCAAGAGAGAAAGAGAGACTTGTCAATCGTCTAGTTTATGCCAAACATCAGATGATGTTTGGACAAAAATATAGTAATGTCCTAAATACATTTTCCATATAGAGTGGACAAGTACACCATATAGTTCATATTTCAAAACCCCCTAGAGTTTGTAAAAAAAAAATCTATATTAGGAAAAAAAAGGTTGTTTTAGATGTGGAAAATGCTAATTTCAAATTACATGCAAATAGAATTTTAATGACAGTACCTAATTTTCTTGTTCATCATTAGTAAAAGGTTGTAAGTCCAAAATTTGAGGTTATGTAACATCTTTTTGTACTTTTCTCCCAATGATCCCAGTATTGATGAAACATTTTAATTTGATCGAAAGAACCTAAGGTGCATGATCAATCACAAGATTTTTTGAAAAAGAGTTGCCATGTTTTCATTTCTCACATTTATACTTGGCATCACATTCTCATCTCTACTCTTGTGAAAGACTCTAATTCCTTTGTTATTGAATTTGAATTTCCTATTTCCAAACTCAAATCAATCAGAGTCTCAAATGTGTTTGAGTAGTGAGAGAAATTGACACATCTTATCTGAAACAATTACAACATTGTTATTATCATAGTAAAAAAAAAACTAACTATGATGCCCTAAACTATGGATGCAACTAAATATTAAAATAAGTAATCTACCATGAAAGGGTAGAAAATATTATCAACTCAAAGCAATGTGGCACCTCTAAATTTATTAATCCCAAAGAAAACTACAGGATAAGGTAAGAATTTTAGTTGTTAAAAATATATATGTGATGCATAACACCCTGTAATATAGAAGTAGAACAACAAAGAGAAATCGTGTTCTACCTCATACTCACAGCTAGGGAATGTTGAAAAACATCCCATTTCTCTACAAAGAGAAATCTTCATCCTTCTGAGACTAACCCTAGTTGAATGATGTGATATTACAACCTTGGCCATAGCTAAGACCCGACCGAAGTGGAGCCACAGAACAAGGATGGAGGAGGAAGAAGAAGAGGGAAAATCTAGATTGTCTACCTATTTCCAGAAATCCTTCCCGAGTTGGTACACGATGATCAAGATTCCCTTGGTGTTGTAGAAAATTGATACCATTTCCCTGGCTGGGAGAGAGAAGTCCAGCGTGAAATACAAACCCTCAAAGAAGACTTGACAGGGCAACAAAAACACATGTGGGGCTGTCCACGCCCTTCTTATCACCATCCAAAAAGTTGTCAAAGATAAAATATAGTGGGAGGAAGAGCCACATGTCTACACGTTGAACAAGAAAAAACACAACTCAATAATCTCAAAATACCTACATACCAAGAAAATTAGGTTTTCAAATATTTCAGCAAGGATATCGATGAGCATGTTTCCACTCATATTTCTGAAGAGTTCAACTAAAACATAGAAATATCACATGAACCATCAAATAAACTTACAATCTAAGTAGACGTTTCAAATCACCAATAGATGTTGGGATAAGTACAGATAATTTGTCATGGAAATGTTGTTGAGTATTTTTAATGCTAACTAATGAAAAATAAATGCAACAACGAAATTGCCCCCCCGCAATAAAAGCTATTTATTCCAAGACTACATCGTTTAACTCACAACCTATCCAAATTGATGACATGCAACAAATCAAGAAGATTGATCTCTATAATAACCAAATTAACTTCTTGTTCCATTTTTAGTGGAATAAATTTCAATGCAACAGTAAATAAATAGATAAATTTCATGAAAATTCTTATGCTCGATATAAATTTCTGATTTGATTAAGAATATTAGTTTTCTATGCTAATATCCTCCTCAAATTAAAAAAATAAGGAAGCTATTCATGTGCTTAAGGATTCATGAGTTTTGCAAGTGAAAATTGAGTGTTAATTTTATGAGCAATTTTAACATAAATAAGAGACTGAATAGTAGCATAAAAATCTACACAACATCACCAAAAAAAAATCACAACAGGAACATGATGAAGGATTTCACCCCTCTTGGGCTACATCTCCTTGGTCCAGCTTCCAATGGCTTCAGCCTCTCTTTTATGCTCAAAATGTGTAAAACGATGTGTTTGCAATGTTCAAATGCTTATGAAATCTACTCCAATGAGTCTAGAATGTCCAAAAATGGCTACCTGGCCTCTTTCTGCACCCCATTTGCTCGAAAAATGGAGAAGTTATGACCTCTCCTAGTTTTCCCACTATTCGCTCTACATTTTCCTCAAAATCTAGTAACAAACCTGCAAATTTGCCTGAAATTTCGCTATCAGAGCAACAAATTCCCTAATTTTCGGGTGAATTTGTAGGACCGATAATCAGCCCACTAAAATCTGCCAGCAGTTAAATTAACTTTTAATGTCATGGTCACATGTGGTGGTTTCTCTAATGGTTAGGCAAAGGTGGTTAGGAGTCGGCGGACGGCATTGGCAGTTAAGCTGGAGGTCATGCAGACATTCACATGTGGAAGAGTTCACGGCGACTAGGCCGGCGATCAGCCAACGATGGTCAGTGGTGACTTGTTAAATTAACTGTTGGCGTGGTGTGGACACATGGGGGGCAGTTAAGTCCGCCCGACCCCCCCAAACTTTGTGGTTTGTCCATTAAATATAAATGCGCCCACCATATGGTTAAGACCCATGGTGTAGGTAGTAAGGTGTTGTGTTGTGCATTGGGAGGTGCCAATTTCAAATCTTATGGCATCTTCTCGGTTGTTGAACCAACTTCTAGTGGCCTCCTGGGCTTCCACATGGCGGCCTCCGGCTGGGCCACGTGTCAACCCGTGGTTGGCCACTATTCCAAACAATAAAAAATGCACAAATTCTAACCAATACAAGGTGCCACTTGGCATGACCCGATTCACTAATAAAACTTTGACCTAGTCAATCTTCCACATAACCTGCCTAGGCAGTGTTGTGTCAGCAGTACAGATTGCTGACTGGGCTATCCATTTTTTTGAAAATTCCTTTGTTTGACAAAGTGGATAGAACTCATTTGTGAAGTCATATGGATTTTGTTTCACGTAAAAAAACTTGCACCGGATTCAGGATGAAGAGCACTACATGCTTGTTCAAGTTCCACACAATTCTAACAACTTTGATTTTTGAGCATAATTATGAGCACCTGATCATTCCTCCCCACTTGAAGCCTTTTGGACCCCAAAATATCAGTTTCAGTTGTTCAACAGGTGAGGATACAATTCCCTCCACTTTTCAATCTCTATCCATTTAGATTTTGAAGGATTTGTTCCCTTGAGCCCCACTCGAAGATAGTCAACATTTCCTCTTTTAGATGTCCTTGTTCTTCTATCAAGTATAATGTCTTGCTAAAGCTTGTCAAGGAATTCTAGAGAAAAGTCTTCAATAGATGGAATTCGAATATTCTTCCTTGATCTTCAATCAAAGGAGGCTCATACAATTTTAAGTTCTCAACATTAACAACAACATAAATTTGCATATATGAAGGCAAATCCAACCTGAAGGCGTTGCTACCAATCTTCTCCAGAATTCTGAATGGACCATATCTAATTGGTTTTGTATTTTTACCTTCTCCTTGGAGCCTCTCCTTGCTAATGTGAAGCCAAACTTCATCACCGACTTGGAACTTGTGATCTACACGATGTTTCTCGTGCCTTGCTTTGTACTTTCATTGGCTCTTTTCAAGTTGTTCTTGAGCTCTTTGGTGTATTAGTTGGATTTGTTCAACGAAATTTCTTGCTTTGTATATGTCACTATGGCCATCAATAGAAACATATTTTCCAAAAATCAAATCCAAAGGAGATTTAGGCAAGTATCCCAAACATGCTTCAAATGGCAATGTTTGAGTTGAAGAGTGCTTGACTTGGTTGTAAGCATGCTGAATATAGTGCAATTGTTCATCCCATAACTTAAGATGCTTGCTGCAATACCCACGAAGAAGATGTATCATTGTTTTGTTCAACACCTTTGTTTGACCATCTATTTTTGGATGAAAAGTTGTACTTTTTTCAACTCGGTGTCCATGAATCCCCACAAGCTTGACGAAAAATTCCCAACAAAGTGAGAATCTCGATCCCTAACAATGGATGTGGGAAATCCTAAATGCACCCATACATTCTGAAAGAATAACTGAGTAGTTTGTTGAGTTGTAAATTACTTTTTACATGGCATCGAAATACACATTTTGTTGAACCTATCCAGAACTACATACAAATAATCATGACCTCTTTTTGACAATGGAAGACCTCCTACAAAATCCATAGAAACAGTCTCCCATGGTCATGAATAAACCAGAAGTGGTGTGTACAATCCTAACTTCTTATTGTTAGGCTTACTGACTACACATAATGAACATCCTTTAATAAAAACGTGACACACTTTCAAGCATACAAGGCCAATAACAATACCTCTGTAGATGTGCCACCATCTTACTTACACCAAAATGACCAACAATAAGAGAAACATGTACCTCTCTTATGATGTTAACTCTTTCTCCCTGTGGAATACAAAGCTTGCCAAGATGGTACAACAAGTTATCATGCAAATGATAATCCAATTCCTCTACTTGATTACCTTAACTGAAGCTTGCATAAACATCTTGGAAGTCATTGTCTAATTCATATTTCTCAATATAAATTTCATGCAAAACATAATTATGCTTGAGTAAAGTAGTTGCACTAACAATAGGCTTGGAAAGCATATCAACAACTTTATTGTAGATACCTTTCTTATAACTGATTACCAAGTGTAATTGTTGAATAAAACCCATCCATTGGAAGTTCCTTGATTTCTGCAACTTTGATTGAGATTACAAGTATTGCAATGGTTGATGATCGGTGTGAATGATTGTTTCCTTACCCATCAAGTAAGTGTTTCCACTTTTTCAAACTTTGCACCAATGTATACAATTCCTTGTCATATGTAGGATAATTAATCACTGCACCATTAAAAAATTCCGAATGAAAACATATATGCTTAGCATGTTGAATGAGGATTGCACCCATGGCATAGTCACTAGCATCAGTCTGAATCTCAAATGACTGTCTCAAATGTGGAAGTGAAAGTATTGGATTTGAACTGATCTTTTCCTTCAATGCATCAAAGGCCTTTTGTTGTTTACCTCCCCACTGAAAAACCTTTTTCACACTTGTCAATGCATGCAAAGGAGCTGCTATAGAAGAAAAGTTAGCAATGAATTTCCTCCAATATTGGCCTGCTCCCAAAAAACTTCTTACCTCAGTAACTATCTTGGGCCTTGGCCAATTCAAAATGACATCAACCTTGGAGGATCTATTTTCAACTCACCTCATCTAACAAATATGGGCCAAGTAAACTAAAGAAGTTTTTCCAAACTCACACTTTGACATCTTAAGATACGATTGTTCTTTCTTCAAGACATCAAGTACTTTTCTTACATGCATGACATTTTCATCCCGATATTTATGGAAAATTAAGATGTCATCTAAGTATACTATTACAAACTCATCAATAAATGGCCTCAACACATCATTCATCACACACATGAATGTAGTAGGAGCATTACGTAAACCAAAAGGCATAAATATCCATTAAAACAAAACTTGTTTTGTTTTGAATGTTGTCTTCCAAATGTATCCTTCCGCTATTCTAATTTGATGGTAGCCACTCCTTAAGTCAAACTTATTAAAATATTTTCCATCTTTCAATTGATCAAGTAAATCATCTATTCTAGGCAATGGGTAACGGTTCTTTACAGTAATTTTGTTCAATGCACGGAAGTCAACACACATGCGCCATGTTCCATCCTTCTTTGGCACCAAGATAATAGGTGAACCACAATGTGAGGAAGATGGCATGATGATCCCTTTATCCAACAACTCTTGAATTTGCTTCTTAATTTCTACACTTTCCATCACTAACATCTTGTACATGGCAATGTTAGGAAGAGGACAATCTTGTAACAACTGTATCTCATGTTGGGTTCCACTCTTAGGAGGTAATACCTTTAGTTTCTAAAACATATCATAATATTGGTTAACTACATCAACCAATTCAGATTTCAATTTTGAATCACAACCTTTAAAAGCTTCATTATCAACATCATTCGCGGGTTTGATCATTAGAAGAACAAAATTCTTGCTTGAATTCACTAGTCTTTTCATCTGCCCCACATTAACAAGTGAAGGATTTAGTTTCTTGCTATGAGCTCTCACAATATATTCTACTCCATCTTTGAACAAATGGTATTTTTTTTAATGTCTATGGAAGATAGCTTTTCTATCATAGAGGTACGGGCTGCCCAAAACTATGCCACATATGTCTAATGGCACAACATCAAGCTCTACTTCATCTATGAAATTTGTAGTAATGGAGAATTTCAGTTTACACTTTCTAGTAACTTGCAATTGTGCATTGTCACACGCCCATCCAAGTGGATATGGTTTATGATGTGGAATGGTTTCCAAGTTTAAACTTTTGAAAATGTTTTCAGCAATAATATTGGCTTGAGAGTCACTGTCGAAAAGTGTATCAATCTTGCTATGTTTTGAGATCACCCTTATGTGAAAAAGTTCTATCCTCTTCTTTTGATTTGGAGTTTGATTGTGTAAATTTGAAGTACTAGTTCTAGCAATGGATTCTTTCCCTTTTATACCCATGGTTGTAATTTTAGTTTCATCACCTGAATCGGATCCCAAATCCTGTTGAGTGGTTGCAATTGTGTTTTGTTTTCCCTTGTTGTTGAATTTTTTTGGCTTCATTTCGGGATGAGGCTTTCAACAATGAGCTTCATCATGACCCTCTTTGGAATATTTTTTTCATGTTAATTCTTGTCCTTCCTTCTTGATAGATGCATTTTTGTTTCCCTTCCCTTTGAAACCCTTTTCTTTTCGTTTACTCTTAAATGGCTTTTTACTACCTTCTTCTGGAGTGTTTTTCCCTCTTGCCTCAAGATGAGTGGCTTGCACACACACATCATCTAGATTATTGGGATTAAACATTAAGATAGTATGCCTAAGGTAACTATGTAAACCCCCTATGTACTTCAGCATTGTGTCTTGTGATTGCAAATCTACACCTAACATTAAGTCTTTTTTCTGAATTCTTGGGTGTAATCTTGCACATTTTGACCTTTAAGATGTCTAAATTTCTTCCAATTCATGGTGTCTTTCTGCATATAAGCTAGAGGGTAGAATTTCCTTTTAATTGCAACAATGAAATCAGACCAAGAAATTGAGATATTACTGTTTTTTCTTATATCCTCGTGTGTCTTTGATTCTCACCATACTAGTGTTGCACCCTCCATTCTCAAGGAAGCTAACTAAATCTTTATGTCATCCTCTTGAAGGTTTTAAATTTTAAAATAGACCTCCAACTGACAAATCCAATTATCAAGCTTCTCTACAGTAACTTCACCATTATACATGGGTGACTCAAATTTAACATCTAGTTTTAGTAAGGGTGATTTATTAGCTCCTTTTGAGGCATGTTGATGAGTATGAGTAAGGGTTGTGTTAGTGGAAGAAGGTGAAGATGTTTATGAAGAAGAAGATGAAGAAGATGGTGGAGAGGGTGGAGGTTTACCTCATTTTCCATTTCCTCCATTTCCATTACCTCCTCCCGAAGAACCTTCTCCTTTAAGAGGTTTGGAGCTTTCACCCTGCAGCTTGGTATTCCTCTCTTCATATAGGACCTTTACCATCTTTGTCATATCAAAGAAAGCATTCCTGAATACCTTCTCATATTTTTTCATGTTTGTAGGTTCTCTTTCATGAGACATGCTCTCTGGAGTCTCCACTGCAACTTGGGGTTGAACTGGTGTTGGAGATTGTGGAAACCTTGCCCTCCTTCCCCTTGACCCAACTTCAGGGCTTCCAACTAGCTTCCTTTCTCCTCTTTTGAGTTTTAACCTTGTAAGCATGACATAAACTTACAAACAGTTAAATCCTTCTTACACAAAGAAAACCTAGTGCTCTGATACCAAAATGATCTGATTAAGAATATCTAGTTTGTTTTGCTAAGATCCTCCTCAGATTAAAAAACAAATGTTATTCATTTGTTTAAGGATTCATGAGTTTTGCAAGTGAAAAATGAGTTTTTATGTTAATTTTAGGAGCATTTTTAACATAAATAAGAGACTGCAAAACAACATAAAAATGTATAGAACATCACCAAAAACACATCATAACAGGAACATGATGAAGGAGTTCACCGCTCCTGGGCTTCGTCTCCTTGGTCTAGCTTCCAATGGCTTGAGCCTCTCTATTATGCTCAAAATGTGTAAAACGATGTGTTTATAATGCTCAAATGCTTTTGAAACCAACTCGAATGAGTTCAGAATGTCCAAAAATGGCTACATAGCCTCTTTCTGCACCCCATTTAGTCAAAAATTTGAGAAGTTATGACCTCTCCTAGTTTTCCCACTATTCGCTCTACATTTTCCTCAAAATCCAGTGACAAACCCACAAATTCGTCTAAAATTTCGCTATCGAAGTGACAATTTCCCCAATTTTTGGGTGGTATTTGTACGATCGATAATCGACCCACTAAAAACCGCCAGTGGTTAAATTAATTGTTAAAGTCATGGTAACATGTAGTAGTTTC
>APFE030409740.1:0-14186 GCA_000404065.3 Pinus taeda | reverse complement strand
ACTATTATGTTACATTGTTTTGTAACACTATTATTCTAATGATTATCATTATTTAATTCATGTTATTACTATATTGTTTGTTTGTTTTATGCTTTATGTTTTACTATCTTGTAACACTATTTTTAACACTATTATACTAATCATTTTCAGTATTTAATTCATGTTATCACTATATTAATAATTTTAATACATGTTATTACTATATTGTTTATTTGTTTTATGTTTTATGGTTTACTATTTTGTAACACTATTTTGTACCACTATTACACTAATCATTATCATTATTTAGTTCATGTTATTACTATATTAATAATTTTAATTCATATTATTATTACATAGTTTGTTTGTTTTATGTTTTACTATTTTGTAACACTATTTTGTGACATTTTTTTTTCTACAGAAATGGGTAGTGGATTATTAGAAACTTGGCCTTAATGCCAAAAAGCGGATTACAAAGGGTGAGTCTAAAACGATAAGTACTGAGCAGCCTTGCAAGACCATGACAGTTATGATTAGCTCACATATTTTCTTAGCTACAACTATATGGTCTATTTCAGAGTTTTTCCCAAGATTGTGGGTACAAACAAACTGATATTACAGAAAGCAATAAAACATGACGATGATCTAATTTAAGGAATTGGTTCCCATATTTCCTATCCGCCTTTGAGTAGAGCACCAGCTGTGAGAAGGGCTGCTTTGTTAGCTTCATTGTCCGCCTCCTTATTATTGGCTCTCAACACATGATAGACATTTAAATTATGGAAAGATTCACCAAGATCTAAAATTTTGTGTATCAGCCTTGCTAGCCTTAGGTCCTTTGTCTTAGAACGAGTCACCATAGTTTTGATAATAACCTGAGAATCTCCAATATCATTGACCTCCCTGATGTTCAGCACTTTCAGAATCTTGAGTCCTTGAAAAAGACCCAAAGCCCCAGTTTGGATGATGGAAGCAATGCCCGAGCCCCAAGCGAAGCTGTGGATCCTAGAACCAGTTGGGTTTAATATAACTCCTCCAATACCAGCTCTTCTAGGATTGCCCTTAGCAGCCCCATCAAAAAATAAGGAGTGCCTTCGCTGGTTTGCAATCCATCCCTGGAGCTCGTTTTCTGTAACCCTTATTTTCCAAACTTTTAGGAGGGGGATACTCTTTACCAATTTTTGGATTTGTAGGTCGAGAGAACAGCCCCAGATTTTATCCTACTGGGTGAGATTTAAATCATCTTTGAGGTCTCTCAGGCACTCTTTTAACTGGCATTTTATTTCAACTGCCACTAGCTTGATGTCCTGCTCGCAATTTCGAAAAATGATTTTTTTCGCTCTAGCCAGATCTGCGAGTAGATAATTTTAGGGAGAATTAACCAAGCCAATCTAATAATTTTATTTTTTGGAGGAGTACCAAGGTACCTTTGCAGCCATCTATCAAAAAAACTAGCAGCGGAGGAAGGTAACTCGATGCTGGGACTCAGAGTGTCCAGCAGCACGGACCAGATCTACAAAGTAAAGGAGCAATCTAGCATCAAATGTGAAACCATTTCCTAGTTTTCCTTGCAAAGTCTGCACCTTGAAGGGTCGTGGAAGCCACGCTTTAGCAGATTATTGTCAGTCAATATTTTGGAATGGCATAACAGCCAATTAAAAAAATCAATTTTTGGCAGTGAAGGGTGGTACCAAATCCCTTTCCAAGGGTCTGGATTCATGGCCACATGGGGGCACTTGCACAGCTTGGCGTATCCCTGAGCAACACAATAACCACTAGCCTGCACACCCCAACCTCTAGTATCTTTTCTTCGCATCCACAATGGAGCTAATCCATGAAGTTTGGAGAGTAGTTCCTCGCGTTCTATAGCCAAGTCTGGGGGTGTTTCAATTTTCCATCCAGCCCAGTGAGATTCATGCCAGACTGAGATATCCCACAGGGAACGCATACCAGCATCCATCCACCTACGCAACCCTTGGAGGAAGGGGCAGTCTCCCAGCGGCTCCATGTTCATATTTTGTCTGTTGAAAGGTTGATGCTTTTTCCATTTCCAGGGACCCAGTAGGCATGAGTATTTATAAGCAGACAAGCTTTTGAACAGAGCTTCTAGAAGGGCGAATTCAGGAGCAGCAGAGGATGGCCTAGACAGCGGGAAAGTTTTCCCATAAATATTTTTTCCAAAGAGCTAGATGAGCCCAGCCAGGGTTCAGAGCTATAATCCTCCAAATGAGCTTAGCCCCCATGGTGATATTTTGAACTCAAGATTTTTGAAATTCAAGCCTCCTTCTAAGAGCGGTTTGGAGATGGAATCCCAGCTGACTAACGAAAACTTTTTCTCATTTTGCTTGCCCCCCTTCCAAAAAAATTTCCTAATGATCTCCTCCATTTTTTTGAGTATCCCGGAGGGAGCAAGAATGGAAAACTAAAACAAGGGAAGACTGTTAAGCACAGATTTAATGAGGACAGACTTACTAGCAATGTCGAGCCAGGAAAAGCCCCAGGCAAGTAGTTTGTTCTTGAATTTCTCCAGTTGGGGAAGCCAATCTCTGCTGAAGGCTCTTTGAAGAAAGACAGGAAGGCCCAAATACTTGAAGGAAGTCCAGTTTGAGGAGGCTGAGAAACGAAAAGTTCTGGAAATGGAATTGAGCATGCTGGAAGTGGTGTTCCAGCAATAGATATGGCATTTTCAAATGTTTAAACTGCTTCTTGAGATAAAAAAAAACTCATCTAGGACTCCTTTAAATCTGGAGGCTATAAGCATAGAGGCAGCTCCCAATAACAAGGTGTCATCTGTAAAGAGGGAATGGTTGATGTTTTTAACACCTCTTACTATACAGAGCCCAAGAATTTCCTGATCCATCATTTTTTTGTCTAAATAGAAGCTGAGGACAAAGGCTTGAAGAACAAACAAAAGGGGTGAGAGTGGGCACCCCTGCCTAAGCCCTCTCGTGGCTTTGGAAAAGTTAGCAGCTCTGTTGTTTATTGAAGGAGCGATCTAAGGCTCCGAAATGTAGGCCTGAATCCAATTTATAAAGATCTCCCCAAATCCAAATTTGTGTAATACTTTCAGCAGAAAACTGTGCTTGACTCTATCAAAAGCATTCGCTAAATCAAGCTTGACAACCATACCTTTTTCCTTGGGAATCATACTTAAGTGGATTGCCTCTTGGACCAGCATGTAGTCGTCCACTCTCTATCTCCCTTGAATGAATCCTCCTTGGCTTTCCAGAATGATTTTGGGGAGGATGAGCTTAAGTCTATTAGCAATAAATTTAGTAATCAGTTTATAACCAATGTTACATAGCGATATCGAACGAAACCTATTGAAAGTATTTGCTCCTTTCTCTTTGGGAATGAGAGCAAGAAAAGTAGTGTTCATGCTTCCTCTGATTTTCTGGTAAGCTTGGGACTTGATAACCATTTTGTATAGATCCTTTTCCATAATATGCTAGCAATATTGGAGGAATATGGCTGTAAAACCATCTGGTCCAAGGGCTTTGCCTGGGTCCATGTCAAACAGGGGATCCTTGACTTCATTCTTAGTGACTTTAGCTTCAAGAAGGTGATTCAGTTCAACAGTAATCAAGGAGGGAACCACGTCAATCATATCAGAGCTTTGGTCTAGATTTTTATCTTCGCTATATAGGCTTTTGAAATGAAGGGAGGCAGCTTTTTTTATGCTTGCATTGTCTTTATGAGTAATAGTGCCATCTTTAATTTCGGAAATGGCATTGGTGCATTTCCTAGCTTGAGCTTGTTTATGGACGAAGGAAGAGTTTCTGTCCCCTACTTTAAACCAAAGACTGCGTGACTTAAGTCTCCAGTACTCTTCTTCTGTTAGACAAGCCTTGTGGAAGTTTTGATGTAGCTGGGCTTCTTTGTCTAGAAATTCTTTGGTTATATCAGCTATTTCAACTTGGAGGTGGTGACTTTCTAGACTGCACTGAAGAATTTTTCTTTCATTTGCTGGATTGGGTAGAGTTTTGACCCAGCTTTTTAAAGTTGTTTTCACTCTTCTGAGCTTCTCCTCCCAAACAGAAAATGGGGAGCCTTTTACTAGCTGCCTCTATATGTCCTTAACTAAATGCATGAAGTTTGATTCATTAGTCCAAAGCGGGCTTAATCTGAAGGGGATTGGACCAAGGTCAAGCTGAAACACCAGTTCCAGCTTGATGGGTTTATGATCTGAAGTGCTGCAAGGGAGAATGTGAACTCTAGCTTCTAATCCAAGCATAAGAAAAGAGCTTTGAATTAAGAATCTATCCAATCTAGCAGCAATATGGCTAGGACCAATTCTTTTGTTAGTCCAAGTGAACTTACCCGAGATTGGCTTGATGTCCAGGAGGTCCCAGTCCAACATAAGGTCCTCTGCCCATTCCCTTGCCAGATCTCGAGCAATGCTGCCTCCTCTCTTGTCTATTGAAAGGAGAGTAAGATTGAGATCTCCTGCTATGATGATATTCTCCAGATTGACTAGATCTACTTGGGTTCCTATGGATTCCCAACAGGACTTCTTTTCCACAGCGTTCACAAGGATGTACATGTTGAAGAGGCTGATAATCTCTTTTGAGTCTAAGTGCAACAATTTTAAGAGCAACTACAGAGTATTGAGGGATTCAGAGATGAAAAAGAATTTGCTAGCATTCCAAAGAGTGGTCATCCCTCCAGAAGCCCCTCGAGCTGAGATAACTTTCGCCTCACATTTTCTCCAAAGTTTCTTGCTTGCCTGAAGGAAGACAAAGTCTTCCAGTTTGGTCTCCTGGCTGAGAAGTATGTTAGGAGTTTTTGTTTTTATTAAACTTCTGATGCCTTCTTCTTTGATTCTGCTCCCCATACCTCTACAGTTCCAGGAGACTATCTTCATCATTTATATTTCTAGTTGGCTCCCTTGGAGCCTTGCGGCTGGTTTCTCGCCAACTTTTCTTTTGATGCTAGGAGCTTCTCAAGAGTTGGCTGGCTACCTTGAAGCTTATCCTTGAAGGTTTCCTACTCTCTTTTTTCCCCATCTGTTTTGTGGCCTCTTGTCGATCTCCTTATCAAAGCTTGGGATTCTCCTATTTCCCCTTCTTCCTCCAAGCACTCTAATTCATGCTCCTCTTCCTCTGTTGGGATAATGTTTCCTTTGGAGCTCTCAGCCATTGCCAAATCTATTGTTGTTACACCACTTTCAGCCATTGCCTCTGTTGCTGGAACACCACTTCTAGCTTGATCGACTCTATTTCCAGAACCTTTAGGAGCTTTAGAGGGAGGGGTTGATTTTTGTTTTTCTGGTTCCTGAGATTCCTCTATTTGCAATATTAGAGGGGAAAATTTGTTTTCTTGATCCTTTCTGGGAGGGGGTTTCTGAGGGGGGCGCCTATGGACCTCTTCCGTTTGGACTAGCATGCTTTTCGGATTTCCTAGTGCGCTTGACCTGATTCCAAGCTTCTTCTTTACCCTGTTCTGGTTCCACATTGGTTGGGCAACCTCTGGCGAAGTGTTCGTAGACATGACATTTTCGACATTCGAAAGGTAGCTGCTCGTAATCCAACTTCTGCAAATGGGACCAGGTTCCTACTTTGATTTTGATGGCTTCCACGAGACCCACCTCTAGGTCTACTTCTACACATATATGAGCGCAATCATATTGATCTTTGTTGTTTGCCCTATCTATGAACTTCCCAAGGGAATTTCCAATGTGTTTCAGCGAGTCCCAGTTCCAACAATAGACTAGAAGATTAGGAAGTCTGACCCAAACAGGGACAGCTAAAGTGACATCAACTACAGGGTCGAAATCCAGGGTCCATCTGTTGAGGTACAAGCCCTAGGGCCTCATGAAATAGGGGCCATTCTGGAAGAACAGATCCTTTTCCTCCTTTGAGGTGAATTCGAAAAGGAAATATCCTCTACCTAAGAAGTAAGAGGTGACACTGCTCTTGATCAGAGGAGCCCAGTTCCTGTTTACTCAAGACTCAATGGTCTTAGGAGAAGGCCATAGATGAGCGAACTGACCGGCAAGAGCCCGTTCAGCCAAGGAGAGGGCAACCTGAATCGGGGTCTCTGGCGGCAGGGAAATTTCAGGAATGTCTTCGAGCCGCTTGACAAACTTGGCTGCTTCGCTCTTCCTCTTTTGTGGCGAGCCGACCAAGAGCCGAGAAAAATCTTCGGCAGAAGAAGGCATGCCAACCTGGGGTGAGCTTAGGGCCTCCATGAGGGCAAGCACGGCTTAAACTTCTCGCCCAGCAGAAGACGGGCGCTCTGAACAACAGAAGCTCAAAGGGGAATGCTGAGACGGGGGGCAGACGGCCCAAAGCCTCATGTCGCAGAGCAGCAGGGGCGCAGAGGAACCCAAATGTAGGTAGGGTATGGCTGCTCCAAAGCGCGCGCTAGGGTATGGATGATTAGTGTAATAATGTCACGAGAAAACACTATTTTGTGACATTATTACACTAATCATTATTGTTATTTAATTCTTGTTATTACTATATTAATAATTTTAATTCATGTTATTACTATATTAATAATTTAATTCATGTTATTGCTATATTAATAATAATGTCACAAAAACACACTATTTTGTGACATTATTACACTAATCATTATCGTTATTTAATTCTTGTTATTACTATATTAATAATTTTGATTCATGTTATAACTATATTAATAATTTCAATTCATGTTATTACTATATTGTTTGTTTGTTTTATGTTTTATGTTTTACTATATTATAACACTATTATACTAATCAATATAATTATTAATTCATGTTATTACTATATTATTTGTTTGTTTTATGTTTTATGCTTTACTATTCTGCAACACTATTTTATAACACTATTATACTAATCATTATCATTATTTAATTCATGTTATTACTATATTAATAGTATTATTTCATGTTATTACTATATTGTTTGTTTGTTTTATGTTTTATGTTTTAATATATTGTAACACTATTATACTAATCATTATAATTATTTAAGTCATGTTATTACTATATTGTTTGTTTGTTTTATGTTTTATGTTTTACTATTTTGTAACACTATTATACTAATCATTATCATTATTTAACCCATGTTATTACTATGTTATTTGTTTAATGTTTAATGTTTTATTATTTTGTAACACTATTATACTAATCACTATCATTATTTAATTCATGTTATTACTATATTAATAATTTTAATTGATGTCTGCATGGGGTAGCTCAAGTGGCAATGGCCGTGGAAATGAAGTCTCACCAAACCGGAAGTATTGGGTTCAAATCTTGCGCTACCCTTCCCCCGTAATAGGGTGTGTAATGGACATGAAAATAAGAGAGTCCTACCAAAGCTTACAAAAAAAAAAAATTGATGTTATTGCTATATTGTTAGTTTGTTTTATGTTTTATGTTTTACTATATTGTAACACTATTATACTAATGATTATCATTAATTTAATCATGTTATTACTATATTGTTTTGTTTGTTTTATGTTTTACTATATTATAACACTATTTTGTAGAACTATTATACTAATCATTATAATTATTAATTCATGTTATTACTATATTAATAATTTCAATTCATGTTATGACGATATTGTTTGTTTGTTTTATGTTTTATGTTTTACTATTTTGTAACACTATTATACTTATCATTATGATTATTTAATTCATGTTATTACTATTTTAATAATTTTAATTCATGTTATTACTATATTGTTTGTTTGTTTTATGTTTTATGTTTTACTATATTGTAACATTGTTTTGGAACACCATTATACTAATCATTATCATTATTTAATTCATGTTATCACAACGTTAATAATTTTAAATCACGTTGTTATTATATTGTTTGTTTGTTTTATGTTTTATGTTTTACTATTTTCTAATACTATTATACTAATAATTATCATTACTTAATTCATGTTATTATTATATTAATAATTTTAATTCATGTTATTACTGTATTGTTTGTTTGTTTTATGTTTTATTATATTGTAACGCTATTTTGTAACACTATTATTGACACCTAATCCTCGCGATTGGGTGATTTATGTAAATAGTTAAATTAGGAATGTGAACAGTCATCAGAAGATGAACTGAGCAGTCACACCCTTTTGTATATAACAATTGGCTAGCTAACCCTTTTGTATATAACAATAGCCTAGCTAATGAAATGAATCAAATCAGTTTTACTTCCTATTGGACAGTTACTGCCTGGCCTGACATGCTATCAGAGCCAGTTCTCAAAATAGTTGTAACTCCGTTCATTTTTTTTGCTACTGTGGGTTTTACGTTGGTGCATTGTCCTGACCTGAGCACTGTCCTGACCTGAGCACTATCCTGACTGAGCGTTGTCATAAAACAATAAAACATTCCTACTTCTGTTGTCCTCAATGCCTCTGTCCTCTGAAATATCTCTTGAATGTTTGAATGTTACTCCCCCTTGATGTGCAAGTCTGACCCATCTGCATTTTTAACGCTACGTTGCTCTGATCCGAGGATTCTTGTCAAATAATTCTTTTGATTGCTATCCTCATCGTTAGTAGTGGCTATAGCTTACGCTACATCCTGAACAAACCAATACGCCCTTTATTTCGATCAAAGATTGAATGTAGAGAAGGCATCCTTATCCATTAATTTTTCTTGAATTCCGTAGGGTCCCCTCAGCGCGAAGTAAACGACATATTTGAAGGCAGGGCAAGCATCTCTATCCATTACTTTTTCCTCCATGCCAACCACAGATTTTTCCTTTTCTGGTTTTCATGCCATACAGAAAGTATACTGGAAGCGTCAGCTAGAGGTTTTATATTTTTATAAATTTTCGCCGAATTTCAAAAAATGTGTTTGTTCACTAGATCGTGGGAGCTTTTTGGTAGTCAATTAAAACTGGTCCGTGCTGAGATTGTACGTTTTTTGCGTTGAACGATCATTGTTTCAAGTGTTGGATGCGCGGAGGCTAGTTGTCTGAAATGATTTTTATTTTAAAATCACTTGTGCATGAAAAGTTACACTGACATTTTACATGTGCTAAAGTTTTTAATGTTGTGATGAAGTTTTTTTAACGCTGGATGCCACTGGTGAGATTCAGAAGAAGCTTGAAATAAAATATAGGAGAAGATTAAAAAAAAAAAAACTGCATTTTTCATAATATTTCCATTATAGTGCAGTTTTTCTTTAACACCAGAAGTGAAAATATTTTATATATTAGCAGTAGAAGTCTTTTTAGAGCTCTTGGATTTTACAATTCATTCAATCATATCTATGGTGGGAATAGTTCTCACTCGCAAGGAGAACTATCCTGAATGGTCCCGAATGATAAAACACACCCTCATCTTCAATGAGTTGTGGAAGGGAGTGTGTGTCGGAGAAGGAGAAAATGACCGAGTACAGCCTACCTATGACAAAGAGCTCATCATTTGGGGAAACAAGAACAATAAAGCTTATGCATTAATCGCAACATATGTAAATGAAGAGTTGAGTCACCATATTTTGTCATATTCACCTTCCTTTGAAGCCCTAAAAAATCTGAAAGAGCTTTATCTCACATTCTGCACTTGAAGTTGTCCAACTCATGATTAAAATCTTCACTCTTTAATTGCAAAATAATGATCCTCTTGCTCTTGCATCTAAAGTAAAGTCTATAATGCATGATATCAAATCCACTAAGGTTGAGCTAGATATCCCTCTTATTGCTTTTCTCAAGGCACTTTATCCTACTTACTCCAATTATCTTCAGTCTTTGCAAGAAAATGGAAATCTCAAAGATATAACCTTTGACTCTCTTGTGAAAAGGTTTGCTGAAAGAGAGAAAGATTTTGGAAAGAAGACAACCCCTAAGTCTTCTAAAGAGACTATGTGCGTTGCTCATAAAGAAAAGCATCCTGCTCAAGATTCTACAAGAGCAAGAGGTGGACGAAGAGGAAGAGGAAGATATTTCAGAGGCAGGGAGGGCAGACATTCTCAAGGAGAAAAGGAATTGCAAAGTAAATGGATGACATGATGCCTCTACATGCAAGCTACCATGGGACAAAATTGAGCAGAAAAGAAACCAACAGAAAGGTAAAACTGCTGATACAGACAAAGGTAAAGTACCTGAATCTGCTCACTATGTTGAGGCACAATGTAACATTGGAGTAAATGAAGATTTATTTAATGCTTCACTTGCTTCCTGGAAAAATGATTGGTTGCTTGATTCAGGAGCAACCTGTTACATGACTCATAGAAAATATTTTTTTGAAGATTTCACTGACAATGTTGATGGAACAGTATACTTTGCATATTAGTCAAAAATCAAGCCATCAGGGCTTGGCATAATCAGGCTTAAACTGCCTGGTCCTCCAGACTTTCTTCTGGATCATGTTCTATATCTCCCACAGCTCAAGAGAAACTTGTTGTCCTTGGTCAACATCCGCCAGCAAGGTAACTCCATTCATATGTTTGATGGCAAGCTTGAGGTAAGAAAAGCATCTGACCACTCACTTGTCATGAGGGGAATAGAAGAAGAAAGGCTTCTCAAACTGCAAGGAACATCTGCTCATGCACAAAATTTCTCATACAATTCTCATCATGAAGAAGGTACACTTCCATCAAGTTTATTATGGCATGCTAGATTTGGACATTTGAACTATGACAGTCTCCGCTTATTGAAGAAAAATGGTGTTGCTGGTTTGCCTACAATTCCTAGAAAACTTAAGCAATGTGATGCTTGCATTCTAGGAAAGCATAGCAAACAACCTTTTCATGATTCGCATTCAAGAGCACATAGGAAACTTGAACTCATTCATTCAAATTTATGTGGTCCAATGCCTGTTTCTTCTGCAAATGGAAATAAATATATCATGACGTTTATTGATGACTACACCAGAATGTGCTCAGATTATTTATTGAAGAACAAATCTGATGCTTTCATAACATTCAAGAATTTTCATAAATGGATTGAAAATGATGCACAATCTCATATTGGGTCTATTCGCACTAATAATGGAAAATAATATACATGAAATGAATTTGAAAACTATCTTCACCAACATGGGATCAAACATCAAACAACTGTGCCTTATAATCCCCAACCGAATGGTGTAGCTGAAAGAATGAATAGAAAAATCTTGAATATGGTACGATCCATTCTTTTCTTCAAAAATGCAAAGATAATGTTTTGGGCTAATGCTATTCTATGTGTTACATATATAAACAATAGATGTCCATCTAATGCTATAAGAAACAAGACTGCTTATGAATTGTGATATGGACATGTTCCTTCGGTAAAACATCTCAAGGTCTTTGGTTCCCCCTGTTATGCTTTGATAACAAAGGTACATAGAAACAAACTTGGTGCTAGAAGTCGTAAGTGTATCTTCCTGGGGTATTCAAACACCTCCAAATCATATCACCTCTATGATGAAGTAAATAAAAAGTTTGTTGTATCTAGAGATGTAATTTTTCTTGAATCATCCAAATCTTACAATGTTGTTGAGCGACAACTTGATCGGTTGGATAGATTCACAAAAATGAAATCATTTCAAGAATTTGATAATCAGATTCCACATATTGAAGGGGGGATTCCTATTCTAGATCAACATGTGGAATCTTCTTCTGAAGAATAATCTCCCCTGGCTGAAACTCCATCAACGGATGATGCTTTAAGTGATGTAATTGATAGAATTGGGAGACTCAATCTTGATTCAGTCCCAACTCAATCAACAGAGTAGCCTGGACCATCTCAAAATGGTCCCCCAAAGTGGCTGACGAAGACACTTGAAAGTGCTCATCCTGATGAAATTGGAAAAACAGGAACCAGAAATTCAAACCGACAAAATGGAGGTGATGTAGATGACTCTAATTCACCTGTTGATATGGATGTTTCTTATGATTGTGAATTGAACTTGTCTACAGATTTTAAACCAACTTCCTTTAAAGAATATTCTTCTCATGATGAATGGAAAGAAGCGATGCAAAAGGAGTATGATGCCCTCATAAAGAACGACACTTAGAAGCTGGTTGATCCTCCATTTGGAACCAAACCAATTGGCTACAAGTGAGTCTACAAGAACAAGTACAAAGCTGATGGCTCACTTGAAAAGCACAAAGCTAAGCTTGTGGCAAAAGGTTTTGCACAGAAGTAAGGGGTCAATTATGAGGAAACTTTTTCCCCCACAGCAAAATGGGACACCATTCGGACACTCTTTTCACTAGCAGCTCAGAACGGTTGGAAAGTCCATCAAATGGATGTAAAAACTGCCTTCTTGAATGGAGATCTAAAAGAGATTGTTTTTATGTCCCAGCCTAAAGGATTTATTGTGAAAGGACATGAACATAAAGTATGCAAACTTGTGAATTCCTTGTATGGCCTCAAACAAGCACCACGAGCCTCGTATGAAAAACTAACTGAGCATCTTCTGAAACTCAATTTCAATCATTTTGATCTTGATGATGCAACTTTATTTGTCAAGAAAGTTGGAAAAATAGTTGTATATCTTTTGGTATATGTAGATGATCTTTTAATGACAGGGAACAATGAAAGCTACATTGCATCCATAAAGAAGGAATTGGGGAAAAGTTTTGAAATGACTGATTTGGGCTATAATCATTACTATCTTGGCATTGAAGTAACCCAACATCCAAAGTCTATATCTCTTTCTCAAAAGAAATACATTGGAGATTTGTTAAACAGATTTGGCATGACAGAGTGCAATCCTCTTACTACTCCAATGGAACAAAACTTAAAGCTCACATCTATTGAAGGAAAGGAATTTGAGGATGCAACAAAGTATAGACAACTTGTAGGAAGTCTCAACTCCCTTACTACTACCAGACCATATATTTCATTTGTTGGCTGAATCCTCTCCAGGTTTATGCAAAAGCCTTGTGAAGGACATTAGTCTACTACAAAAAGAGTTCTAAAGTACTTGGAGGGAGCTCAAGACTATGGAATCAAGTACACATAGGTGGATGACTTCAGTTTGATTGGATACTCTGATTTAGACTTCGATGGAGACAAAGAAACTGGGGTATCTACTTCAGGATATGCTATGAGTCTTGGATCAGGAGCTGTCTCCTGGAGATCACACAAACAATCAGTTCCAACAGATTCCACAACAAAAGAAGAATACGTGGCAGCAGTTGAGGCAACAAAAGAAATTGTGTGGCTGAGGAAAATTCTTGAAGATTTGCAGGTAAAACAAGTACAATCAACTCCACTCATGATTGATAACACCTCTGCAATAAAGTTGGCCAAGAACCCAAAGTTCCATGATCGAACAAAGCACATCAATACTAAATATCATCTGATCTGGCATCATGTTGAGGCCAAAACAATCCATCTCCATCATTTTTCCACAAACGAGCAAATTGCAGACATCTTCACCAAAGCGCTTGGAAGAGAAAAACTTGAAAGATTCAGAACTATGCTTGGACTCACCAACATCCCTTCAGATTAAGGGGGGGAATGTTGACACCTAATCCTCACAATTGGGTGAATTTATGTAAATAGTTAAATTAGGAACGTGAATAGTCATCAGAAGATGAACTAAGCAGTCACACCCTTTTGTATATAACAATAGCCTACCTAATGAAATGAATCGAATCATTTTTACTTCCTATTGGAGAGTTATTGCCTGGCTTGACAACTATTATACTAATAATTTTCACTACTTAACTCACGATATTACTATATTAATAATTTTATTTCATGTTATTACTATACAGTTTGTTTGTTTTAGGTTTTATGTTTACTATTTTGTAGCACTATTATACTAATCATTATCATTATTTAATACATCTTATTAATATATTAATAATTTTAATTCATGTTATTAATATATTGTTTGTTTGTTTTACATTTTATGTTTTACTATATTGTAACACTATTTATCTAATCATTATTCATTTATTTAATTCATGTTATTACTATATTAATAATTTCAATTCATGTTATTACTATATTGTTTGTTTGTTTTATGTTTTATGTTTTACTATATTGTAACAATATTTTGTAAAGCTATTTATGTTTTATGTTTTCCTATTTTCTAACACTATTATAGTCATCATTATAATTATTTAATTCATGCTATTACTATATTAATAATTTTAATTCATTTTACTACTATATGGTTTGTTTGTTTTATGTTTTTTACTATTATGTTACACTATTTTCTAACACAATTATACTAATCATTATCATTACTTAATTCATGTTATTACTATATTGTTTGTTTATTTTATGTTTTAATATTTTGTAACACTA
>APFE030409739.1:28688-88017 GCA_000404065.3 Pinus taeda | reverse complement strand
TATTTAATAAATAGCATAAATTGTATTATATCATTAATTGATTGATTAAAAAATATTTATAACTTTAATTTAAAATAAAGTAAGTTTATTGATTAAATGAAAAGGTGATTGATGAATGGCGGTGGGGAAGTCTCGGAGCTCAAAAATAAGTGTGTGACTAGTGTTTGAGTGATAGCAGTAGTTTTTCATCCATGGAGGGATGTAGAGGAGGGGGATCTTCTTCCTCCTACAAGGAGATCGTGGCCAATAAGGGCAAGAAGCTCCCAGGAAAAATCAGAAAGTTCATGGGAGAAGGAAATAATAATATGGAAGAGGAGGAAGAAGCAGCTAAAATAAAACAGAATAGTAGCACTAAAGACAAGAAGGAAGATGACAAAAAATAGGAAACAAAAGAGAAAAAACAAAAGGGACCTTGTAAACCCACAGCTGAAATAACACCGAGAGTTGTTTTAAATGACCCTGATCTGCAAGCACACATGGAGCACATGCAAACCTATGCAATCATCTGCAAATTCATGGGACTATGGCCCACAGAAAAATCTTTACAAACATGGATGAAATACCACTGGAAACCTAAAGGGAGCATCGACCTACACCTTGGGTCAAAGGGTTTCTTTACAGTGGTGGTCACAAGTATTGAGGATAAAGACAGAGTGTTTGAAGGAGGGCCCTACTTCTATGCAGCAATAGGTCTCTATATGAGGCCATGGAAGATGAACTTTGTCCCAGAATGAGAAACGTTCATTTCAGTCCCAGTCTAGGTAAGACTCTATTCCATACCTTTGGATTACTCGCAACCTGAATCGTTAGCTGCCATAGGCAATAAAATAGGTAGGTTTGTCAAAGCTTCAGAAGCTACCAGAAGGAGAAGATACACTTCCTTTGCTAGGATATGTGTTGAGATGGATCTATCAAGAGCTCTTTCGGATGAGGTGATATTGGAATTTTTTTATGAAGAGTGCCTTCAAACGGTGGACTACGAACATATTCCATTCAGATGTCATAGATGCCATGAACATGGGCATCTTCTCAGAGACTGCCCTCTAGGAAAAACAGAGAATAAAAGCAAACCTAATACAATGAAAGACCCAGACAACTTTCACAAGGTAGTCCATAAAGGAAAAAGTGGCAAAAAAGGGCAAAGGCTACAGCAAAATGAAGGACAATGGGCCAGGCGGAACCAGTTCCAAGTTCTGGAAGAGGACGAAGAGAAAACAGTAGAAAATCAAGCAAATGAAGGTAGTACAGGAGAGAAGGAGAAAGAAGGAAACCACGATCAAACACAGGTAAATGATAAGCAAATAGGGATAATATTGAGTGACACAAAACCAGAGATGGACCAGGAAATGACTTAGAGTGAAATGGAACTAGAGGAAACAGAGCTACTGGAGATTCTGGAAAGAGAACACATGGATCTGGAAGGATTCTTAATTCAGGGTAATTCTGGCGGGGTAGATTCATTACCTCAGGAGGAGCTCAGTAGAATACAACAATTATATTTATGGAAAACTCAGGAAAGGAGTACAGAGCGAGCCAAAAACAAGAGCAGGCTAAGTAGCGAAGGAGTGAAAACAATAAAATGTACTCCAGGTTTAGCACCCAGAAACCCAGGAAAAAAGAGAGGCAGGGAAAAGCAGAATGAGCTATTGATGGAGTGTGGAAATCTCATGATATATTCAGGTAAGATGAAAGATCTGACCAGCTACTCCTTCACAAATATTTAATAATGAATTTTATTTCTTGGAATATTAGAGGACTAGGAGGTAAAAGAAAACAGAGACTGTTTAGCAATAGAATGAAACAGGTTTCTCTAGATGTAATTTTTATCCAGGAAACGAAATGTTCCATTCAAAAGTTAATGCAACTTCATAGTAAATGGCTCAGTAAGATTGAATATGTAGAAGTTAAAGCAAATAATAGAGCATGAGGTATTCTCACTGATCTGAATTTACACAGGAACGAAAAAAATATAGAGATAACCATATACACAAAGATGCAGTGGAAATAATACTTCATTTCATTAACGGAAAATACTAAAATATGCTTACAACCAAAATTGGAAATAAACCAGCTAGGGCAATGGTAGCTTATCTCTGAGAAGAGATGTGCAGCTACATGCCTCTGAACTGTGTTACAATGAGGCTCAAAGGCCTATTTATTATTGAGAAACAATGGAAAACCCTTAACATTCCAAAACCTAACCCTAGAAGATGAAATGCCAAACTGTGGGCCCCATTCGGGTAAATTGGTACATCAACTTCCTGGGGTCGTAACTTTGCCATACGATCTCCGTTTGACATCTACAATAGCTCGTTAGAAAGATCTATCCGAGCACTACAACTTTGGCAAGGGAAATATCTATCCATGGACCCATGTTGCCCCCATATTTCCCAAAAAATGTCATTTAGGGCCTCAAAACGGCTCCTAATGTTCAGGACCTGAAAAACTGCTAAAAATAGTAAACTGTGCTACAATTTAGGAAACTGAAGAACTAAAAGAAACAATGGTGAAGGTCCAACTGGATTTGGCAGGTGGCCACCAATATCCACCTAGATCATTCCCCCCCTTAGGAAGCAATGGTCCCCATTGCGTTGAGTTCCTCCATCTGCTAAACTTGTTCTTCACCTTTTTGATGTGTTCAGTAATGGTAAGAAGCACGGTCGATGATGGTCCACAGTGAACACTTGGTGTAGGCGAAGGAATGGAGAAATGCTTTGCTCCAAAGCCTTGTTCTCCACAGGCTTGGTACTACTGTAAGGACCATGTTGGAGTGGTATGAATTTCTGATGGGCTCTTGTAAGGCGTTCTTTCTGCAGATGTAAGCAAACTTTATCACCCACATGAAACTTATGTGGTACCCCTGTGGGTGAGGAGAAGTTGTTCCTATGTTCTGTCATGACCGTATCCATTTGTTGCTGCTATTGCGTGGAGGAACCCTTTGCAGGTGTCATGGATGTAGCAACGATCTTCCCCTTACTTTGGGAGTGAACCAGACAGAAAATAAATTTCCTAGTCTGTGATATGAGCTTGCTTCCTTTCTTAGTAGTGATCAAAGAGGTGGCGATAGGTGGGCCTACCTATGGTATCCCGTATAATGAATTATTCAAAGAAATAATGACAGCACGAGGCCTTAACTCATACACAGCATGTCGCCTCCACAAGTATGGCTAGCCTAATAGTACATCACAAACATCCAGAGGTGTAACATCACACAATACCTCGTCTGTGAAGGGCTTGATGCTGTAGGGAATGCGGCACTTCTGGCAAACTTTGAGATCTCGTCCTTCATGAAGCCACCTGATATTGTACGGCTGTGGGTGTGGTGTAGTTAGTAGGCCCAACCGCTTCACGAACTTTGCTGAAATGAGGTTCTTTTAGCTGCCACTGTCGACAATGAATTGTAGCGGTGAACCCTTCACCCACATCTGTGAGTGGAAAAGACATCCCCCCTCCTCTAGCTCTTCGTGCTCATTCTTCTGGATCTTGGTAGCAGCAACAGTGGCGCTGGGATCCGCATCAATGATTTGCTTCCCTTTGCCATTCCCCTTGTCGAGTTCTGCCTTAGGGTCGAAACATGCATCTAATTCGGAAGCCTTCAACTTGGTCACTAGCGACTGCTTGGTTTGACACTCACTTGTGTTATGAGTGGGACTCTTGTGGAAATCACATCACTTTCTTGTGTCCTTCTTCAGCTTCGTGGCATTGTTCTTTTCTTGTGGCTTCAAGGGGTTGTCTTGGATCACCCTGCCTTGGCTTTGTCCTTTGGGCTTCAGATTTGCAGATCCAAAGTCTCACTTCTTCGGTTTGAACTTTTGCTCGATTTTCATAGTGTATCGGTATGATGTGCCAAGTGAGGAGATGTTCAAGAATTTCATCTCTTCCTGGATGTATCTTGTGATATCCCGAAACATTGTAAATATCCTGCCTTAATTTTTTTTTTACTATATGCATTTACAAAAAAAAAAAAACCAAAGACTGATGGTTGATTAAATTAAAAAAATAATTTTCCAGTTATTGACTATGGAATACTTTTTCCTAAGGTTTCTTTTCCTTTTCTAAAAAGGGAACCTGGCAATTTCCGAGAAGGGAAATTGGCCAACAAGCAGTTGTTGGGTAACAACCCTAACTGCCTCCTCCTAACTGAAAAACACCCAAAGAAAATAAGGTGAGGAGGGGGAACAACCGTGCTGAAAGGTCAGACGGTAAGAAGAGGATGTTAAGTCTCATAGAGACCAGATAGCATATGCACCTAGTGTGCAACGCGCTTGCAGAGGTTAGTGACCTTGCAAGATAGCTCGGGGGGAGATACAGTCGAGAAGGACGTGTCTCATGGTTGGGTGGACAGAAGATAGATAACGACGTGGAAGCACTATCCGGAATTGGGTATACTGTTCTTCTTGCAAAGGTCAGGTAAGTAGGCTGTTTCGGAAAACCTGAAGTTCTTTATATGAACATAAATTAAAGTATGTGTAATAGTAGGAATCACAGAATTCCATTCATGATTTCTGAGAAAATTGTAGGTTGTTGAGCAAAGAGAATAACACTCGGTATGTACAAAAGGTTAAGAACTAGGGAATCCTGGTATTCCTCGGAAAACTGTGGTAGGGAATAGAATAGAAAGGACAACAGCATTTGAGGAGGAATTCATTAATCCTGTATGATGGTATTTTTGGCTATAGTAAATATGTAAAGTAAAAATTTCTATAGTTATAACAGTCAACTAGAGAGGTTCAATAAAATAATAATAAAACAAGTTGAACATCAAATATGGGATTCAAATTTGTAAAGTGCATTATTGAAAGAGTTAGGTGGTAAGAGTAAGGAGCCAGGTTGTGGCCGAACTTACTATAGGTTAAACTCTACTAAAAATTTCAAATAAACCCTGATACACAGATGTTGAGCGCTACCCAACTCCTCAAACTTTCAGAGAGATAGGTTGGTAGTCTTACCAGCTCACCTTTGACAAAGGAATACCCTGTAGGCGTATAAGAAACCACAGTAGTTCACACTGTGTAGTGAAACCAAAATATTTTGGGTGCATTAATAGATTAAATTTTATATGTTGGATAATGGAGATCTGCTCCTGTTATAAGGGATTCATTCAAAAAAAAAATTATAACTGGAGTTGAGCCGCACAGTAGAACTCATACTAATAATCTCAGAAGGAAAGAAAAGAGAGAAACGTAAGAACTTGTATTTAGGAAAACAGGTTGCTAATCAAATAATTAACGAGTCTCTAATTCCCTTCAATAATAGATATAATCCCTCTGTAATGCAAAGCTTCTATAACCGTGAAGTACGCAAAAATATAATAGCTAGAAATTCTCATGAGGAAAATGGTGGTGGACATCTAACAAGTTACAGGAGCCCACAATTCATACGAATTAACCAGAACAGAAATGGAACGAGGAATTAATTCAGGATAGACCTTTAAATTACTATACGCACATGTTCATTCCAATTTCACAATCTGTACCATAACAGTCGAGAAGGGAAATAACTATATATAAACAGAGGTATAAAAATATTCTTTAAGAGTAACAAATATGGTGCCATAGCTGAAAAGAGTTAAACAATGGACCGTTCAAGCTTATCACAGTCTCCACAAGAGTATAATGTTAAAAATAGCGAAAGAGTATGGCAATAAACAAACCAAAGTGCCAGAATAATATATAGTTCTTCCAGATATGGCGGAACATTGAATCCTTAAGAGTAGCCAAACCTTGGCAGTATGGCGAAAACCAAATACATTACAAGTTTCAGACGACAGGGGAAATTTCTCCTAGCGGTCTCAAACAGGACCACCGAAAGCCCCTAGTCTATTTTAAAAAGGAAAATAAACAAAAAGAGACGGTACTCCTTCCAGTATCATCCAGGCTTACGCTTGTAGCTTAAAACAGTCAATAAGGACAAGACTCAAATACCCCAATAAAAATACGGAACCCTTCCTTTCGATTCGGAGTTTCATCCTTACAGAACACTTACCCGAGTAAGAACGAACTGCTCGACTGCACGTAGGTGTTGCCTGAAAGAAATCATCTAGAACCCACCATATCCCCTTCGTTCCTGCAACAATTTTACAGAGATTAGCATGGGAATGAGGGGCAACCAACAAAATATTGTTTTCAACCGAGAAGAGAAAAAGAAAACAAATCATTAACCTGGTAGAAGATGGAACTACACAAATGCTGGAAGCCTGTGCCGGATCGTAACACCAAGGTCTCAGTTCGGCCGCCTGAAGCAGTGTCAGAATACAGAAGACGCCACAGAGTAGAAACAAACGGCAAGGGCAAAGAAAGAATGAGCATTTCCGCTTAGAGAGGCGGTGGTATACTCTCCTCGTCACATTTGAACAGTTGGATTGGCATCATTCATCTCTACCGTCGATGGGATGGAGAATCCCAAGGCTGCGGGTTCCGAGGATTCACCTGCCGCGCCACATCAAGCCGGACTGGGCAGTGATTAATGTGATATAAAAAGAAACTTAATGTCAAACAGGATAGCCATGTAATCCTTACTGTGCAAAAGGATGATGCATTAACACCTGTAGTAAATATGTGACAAGTCCTTACGGATCGCACATAGAAAATGGAGTGGAGTGTGAACTGCACCAAGGGTGACACATCAGCTGTAAAGCTAGATGGGTTATCGGCTAGTGGACTAAGTGGTTATGATTAAAGTAACATTTAAATCACTCTCGTTTCTTGTATAGTATCAACATTACCATGTAAAAAAATAAATAAAAAATCTATGGGTTAGGAACATTACAAGTTGGTATCAGAGCGAAGTTTCCATACTGTGTGACCTCTGGGATAAAACTGAATAGATAGGAAGATGTCATAACATCGCAGCAAAGAAAGTTTGTTTTTTTTTTAACTTTCACAGTCCCCACTCATTTATATTTGCAATGAAATAGTTAATATTGCTAACTACTATGTTGGTTCCATTTTATGTTAAAACTCAGGACAACAGTGGAAAGACAATAGACAGTAAGTATGCGAAGTGCTGGAAGCACCCCACATAGATCTACGGTGGGTCAAGGACCTGCACTAAACCCTAGGGATAACCCAGAACTGTGGGTACAACTCGAGGAGGAGACACGTAGCACGAACCTGGCAATATTGGAGGCGATACAGGAACTGAAGAATGAAAGGGCTTGATTACGAGAAGATAATGCCCGTCTAACGTTGGAACAAGAAAGGATTTTAAAAAGTTTATCTGAAAAACAGAACCTGCCCCTAGCTAATCCCAATATAGAGCAGCAGAGGGTGTTAGAAGAACACAACCATCACACAGAGTTTGAGAGGTCAGAAGAGAGGGAGGAACGGTCTCATAATGCATCTGAACAGCAGAACTCGAAACGGCAACAGATAGAATTTCAAGGGGAATTTTGTAAGATTAAACCTCCGCATTTTGACGGGGAATAGGAGGAAGCGGCTGAAGCATGGTTAATAAACATGAAAAAATATTTTCAGCCGTATGAATATGATCATAACCTGAAGGCATGATTGGCTATCTTCCAGTTGCAGGGGAAGGCGACCCTATGGTGGGAGGAAGTTAAAATCGTAAAGGGGGTGAGCGAACAGACCATAACTTGGGAAAAAATTCAGAAATACTTTAAAGAAAGATATCTAACTGAACGTTTCTATGATGAAAAGGCAAAGGAATTTCATGACTTGTGGTTGGGACAATGGACTATGGATGAATTTATCATCCGTTTTACTTCCCTGCTTCGTTATGTTCCTTACACTAGAGAAGAAAAAGCTAAGGTGCAAAGATTTGTTAGCAGTTTACCCCTATACATACGAGAAAGGATTCAGTTTGACAATCCTAGGACCATGGATGAAGCCATCCGCAAGGCCAGGATCTGCTACCAGCATAATAAACAGAAAGGAGAAGCCCCGAATAAAAGATGGAATGAGAAAAGAGGTAATAAGGCAGCTGGGGGCAGTAAAAGGAAATCGCAGCGGAGGAAGTAAGGGATTTAGCAAGGGACAGAACAACAAAAGTATGCAGAGAAGCTCATTCAAATCGAAACCAATAAGCGAGTCTAGAATAAATGAGCAGTCTAGGAGGGTGAAGGGGCAGCCCGGCCCCCAGTACAATGTTGGGGTTGTGGAGGACCTCACTACGTCAAAAATTGTCCGTAGCGAAAGGGAAATGAGAAGGTATCCCAAATCCGTCAAGCATCAACAGTTGGTGATGTGGGATGTAGCATGCCAAGGATTAATGCAGCACTAGACGACCGTCAGGCGGAATACCAGCAGACCATGGTGGAATTCGAAGGTAAAATTTCAAACCTTTCTGTAGCTGTTTTAATTGATACAGGAGCCACCTTAAGTTACGTTAGTCCAAAGGTAGTAGAATATTGTAAATTATAGCCTGTTAAATTCAATAATTCATGGCTAGTACAACTAGCTACGGGGGCCAAGAGGCAAGTACTGGCAAAAATTAATAACTGCCCTTTAACAATAGCAGGACAACCAATAGTAGCAGATTTAAATGTGCTTCCTTTGGGTTCATACGATGTGTTGATTGGTATGGAATGGGTCTTTAATAAACTGCAAAACAAAGAAAATTAATTATAAGAATGAATTTGGTGAAAGACAGGAGATACAAGGGATCAAGCAAGCTGTTCAGATTCGACCAATAACAGCTTCCCAGTTGGCAAAATGCCTAAGGAAGGGTTGTCAAATTTATGCTATCCAAGTGGGCTATGCTGATTCAAAGAATAAAACAGCCACACTGGACAACATGCCTGTGATACAAGAGTTTGTGGATGTATTTCCAGAGGAGATTCCCGGACTGCCACCTAAGAGGGATATAGACTTTACCATTGAATTAATACCAGGGGTAGCACCGGTATCGCGAGCACCCTATAGAATGAGCGTACCTGAGTTAACAGAATTAAAAATGCAGCTACAAGAACTGCTAGACAAGCATTATATTTTCCTGAGTGTATCTCCATGGGGAGCCCCAGTGTTATTTGTTAAGAAAAAATACGGAACTCTACGAATGTGTATAGATTATCGTTAGCTGAATAAGCTAACGATCAAGAATAAATATCCTCTACCCTGGATCGATGAACTTTTCAATCAAGTGAAGGGTGCAACAGTGTTTTCCAAGATTGATTTGCGCTCACGTTACCACCAGATCAGGATTAAGGAGGAAGACATCGCTAAAACAACTTTCAGAATAAGGTATGGGCACTACGAGTTTGTGGTGCTACCTTTTGGGTTAACCAATGCCCCTGCCACTTTCATGTGTTTAATGAACAACGCATTTCATCAATTTTTGGACAAATTTGTGTTGATATTCATCAATGACATACTGACATACTCCCGCTCTAGGGAAGAGCACAAGGAACACCTCAGACTGGTACTACAAACCCTATGAGAACACCATCTGTATGGTAAGTTCAGCAAGTGCGATTTCTTCAAGGAAGAAATACAATATTTGGGCCATATAATCACCAAAAAGGAGATTGCAGTAGATCCTGAAAAAATAAGGACCATAATGGAATGGCCCGTACCAAAAGATGTAACGGATATCAGATCCTTTATGGGATTAGCTGGTTATTACAGATGATTTGTGGAAGGTTTTTCAAGAGTAGCATACCCTATCACCTCCTTACAGAAAAAGGGAAGGCCATTCAAATGGACCCCGAAATGTCAAAAAAGCTTTCAGCAGCTTAAGCATCTGTTCACCACAGCACACATTCTGAGTATAGTTGATCGTAATAAGGATTATGTGGTGTGCACTGATGCAAGAAAGGAGGGAGTGGGAGGTGTGTTAATGCAGGAAGGAGAAGTGATTGCTTATGAATCAAGGAAGCTAAAGGAGCACGAGCAAAAGTATTATGCTTATGACTTAGAATTAACAGCCGTCATACACGCACTGAAGATGTGGCGACATTATCTCATGGGGAGGAAATTTCTATTACTGACAGATCATCACAGTCTGACCAGTTATTTTAGCCAGCCCACACTAAATGCGAGACAAGCACGCTGGGAAGATTTCCTAAGTGGGTTTGAATTTGATATTAAACACTTGAAAGGGAAAGAAAACCGGGTGGGCGACGCTCTAAGTCAGAAGGTACAATGTTTGTATGAAGTATCCTCCAGTGAATGGAAAAATCCCTTCAAGGAAATGATAAAAAAAGCAGCAGAAAAAGACGCTGAATATCAGCAAATAAAACAGCAAGTACAACGGTCTACCAACGAGAGAAATCAGCAAGAATATGAAGTAGATGATGAAGGAATGTTGCATTATAAAAAGCGACTATACATACCTAGTCAAAATAGTCTTAAAAATGTAATTTTAGATGAATTTCACATCAGCCACTATGCTGGACACCCAGGGTATCAAAAGATGATCACTGCGCTACGAAAAGAATACCAATGGTTAGGAATGAAAAAGAATGTAGCTGAGTATTTAGCGCAGTGTTTGGAATGTCAGCAAATTAAAGCAGAGCATCAACGCTTAGCAGGGTTATTACAACCCTTACCCATTCCGGAATGAAAATGGGAAACCATTTCTATGGATTTCATAACAGGCCTGCCTCGGACAAAGAAGAATAGTGATTCTATTATGGTGGTGGTTGATAAGTTGAGTAAAGCAACACATTTTATACCTATGCAATCCACATACAGGGCTGTGCAAATTGCCCACATCTTCATGCAGAATGTGTTCAAATTGCATGGACTTCCGAGGACAATAATTTATGATCGTGACGTGAAATTCACGTCGGCATTTTGGAGGACATTATTCGCAGAATTGGGGACACAGCTGAATTCCAGTACGGCCTATCACCCCCAGACCGATGGTCAAATAGAGCGAGTGAACTAGGTGGTAGAAGACATGTTAAGAGCCTATGTAATGCAAAAACCAACGCAGTGGGAGGAGTATTTACACTTGGTTGAATTTGCATAGAATAACGGGTATCATACTTCATTACGAATGAGTCCCTTTGAGGTTCTGTACGGGCGGAAATGCCGAACACCCTCAAGCTGGGGTGGACGTGAGGACAAATTAAGGTTGGGACTAGAGATGCTCAAGGAAATGGAAGATATGGTAAAAAGGGTACGCGTAAATCTAAAAGCCGCACAAGATAGACAAAAACATTTTGTTGATCAAATGAGAAGGTTCAAAGAATACTAGGTTGGTGACCACGTTTACGTAAGAATTCAGGTCATGAAAAGTACATTGCAATGGAGCGGATGTGCTAAGTTGGCACCCTGATATTATGGACCGTTCTAGATTTTGGCAAGAATTGGGCCAGTGGCTTACCAGCTCGCCCTGCCAAGTCACATTCGGGTCCATAATGTCTTCCATGTCTCGGTATTAAAAAAATATGTGTAAGGCCCTAAACATGTGATAGGATGGCAGGACATTAAGGTAAGAATTAATTTAGATTGACCAGATTAAAGGTTATGATAATAGAAAAACTGATTGAAATATTGCTGGTTACAGGTAGAACTGGAAGGAGAAGTCATGGTCGAGCCACTGAGCATCCTAGACCGGAGAGAAGTGCAGCTACGGAAGCGAGCTATTACCCAAATTAAAGTGCAGTGGCAGCACTTTGGGCCCGATGAGGCCACTTGGGAGGATGAAGAGCTTATTAAAAAGGCTTATCCAGGATTGTTCATAACAAAAGGACATCGGGACGATGTCCAATCTCAGGAGGGGGAGATGTGATATCCCGAAACATTGTAAATATCCTACTGTAATTATTTTTTTACTATATGCATTTAAAAAAAAAAAAAAAAAAAACAAAGACTGATGGTTGATTAAATTAAAAAAATAATTTTCCAGTTATTGAATATGGAATATCTTTTTTTAAGGTTTCTTTTCCTTTTCTAAAAAGGGAACCTGGCAATTTCCGAGAAGGGAAATTGGCCAATAGGCAGATGTTGGGTAACAACCCTAACTGCCTCCCACTAGCTAAAAAACACCCAAAGAAAAGAAGGTGAGGAGGGGGAAAAACCGTGCTGAAAGGTCAGATGGCAAGAAGAGGATGCTAAGTCTGGTAGAGACCAGATAGCATATGCACCTGGTGTGCAACACGCTTGCAGAGGTTAGTAACCTTGCAAGATAGCTCGGGGGGAGATACAGTCAAGAAGGACGTGTCTCATGGTTGGGTGGACAGAAGATAGATAATGATGTGGAAGCACTATCCGGAAAGGGTATATTGTTCTTCTTGCAAAGGTCAGGTAAGTAAGCTGTTTCGGAAAACCTGAAGTTCTTTATATGAATATAAATTAAAGTATGTGTAATAGTAGGAATCACAAAATTCCATTCATGATTTCTGAGAAAACTGTAGGCTGCTGAGCAAAGACAATAACACTGGGTATGTACAGAAGGTTAATAACTAGGGAATCTTGGTATTCCTCGGAAAACTGTGGTAGGGAATAGAGCAGAAAGGAAAGCAGCATTCGAGGAGGAATTCATTAATCCTGTAGGATGGTATTTTTGGCTATAGTAAATATGTAAAGTAAAAATTGCTATAGTTATAACAGTCAACCAGAGAGGTTCAATAAAATAATAATAAAACAAGTTGAACATCAAATATGGGATTCAAATCTGTAAAGCGCATTATTGAAATAGTTAGGTGGTAAAAGTAAGGAGCCAGGTTCTGGCCGAACTTACTATAGGTTAATCTCTGCTAACAATTTCAAATAAACCCTGATACACAGATGTTGAGCGCTGCCCAACTCCTCAAACTTTCAGAGAGATAGTTTGGTAGTCTTACCGGCTCACCTCTGACAGAGGAATACCCTGTAGGCGTATAAGCGACCACAGTAGTTCACACTGTGTAGTGAAACCAAAATATTTTGGGTGCATTAATAGATTAAATTTTATCTGTTGGATAATGGAGATTTGCTCCTGTTATAAGGGATTCATTCAAAAAAAAATTATAACTGGAGTTGAGCCACAGTAGAACTCATAGTAATAATCTCAGAAGGAAAGAAAAGAGAGAAACGTAAGAACTTGTATTTAGGAAAACAGGTTTCTAATCAAATAATTAACGAGTCTCTAATTCCCTTCAATAATAGATATAATCCCTCTGTAATGCAAAGCTTCTATAACCGTGAAGTACGCAAAAATATAATAGCCAGAAATTGTCATGAGGAAAATGGCGGTGGACATCTAACAAGTTACAGGAACCCACAATTCATACGAATTAACCAGAATAGAAATGGAACGAGGAATTAATTTAGGCAAGACCTGTAAATTACTTTACACACATGTTCATTCCAATTTCACAATCTGTACCATAACAGTTGAGAAGGGAAATAACTATATATAAACAGAGGTATAAACATATTCTTTAACAGTAACAAATACGGTGCCATAGCTGAAAAGAGTTAAACAATAAACCGTTCAAGCGTATCACAGTCTCCACAAGAGTACAATGCTATAAACAACGAAAGAGTATGGCAATAAACAAACCAAAGTGCCAGAATAATATATAGTTCTTTCAGATATGGCGGAACATTGAATCCTTAAGAGTAGCCAAACCTTGGCAGTATGGCGAAAACCAAATACATTACAAGTTTAAGACGACAGGGGAAATTACTCCCAGCGGTCTCAAACAAGACCACCGAGAGCCCCTAGTCTCTTTTAAAAAGGAAAATAAACAAAAATAGACAGTAGTCCTTCCAGTATCATCCAGGCTTACGCCTGTAGCTTAAAACAGTCAATAAGGACAAGACTCAAATACCCCAATAAAACTATGGAACCCTTCCTTTCGATTCAGAGTTTCATCCATATAGAACGCTTACCCGAGTAAGAATGACCAGCTCGACTGCACGTAGGAGTTGCCTGGAAGAAATCATCTAGAACCCACCGTATCCCCTTCGTTCCTGCAGCAAGTTTACAGAGATTAGCACGGGAATGAGGGGCAACCAAAAAAATATTGTTTTCAACCGAGAAGAGAAAAAGAAAACAAATCATTAACCTGGTAGAAGATGGAACTACACAAATGTCGAAAGCCTATGCCGCATCGTGCCACCAAGGTCTCAGTTCGGCCGCCTAAAGTAGTGTCGGAATAGAGAAGACGCCATAGAGTAGAAGAAAACGCCAAGGGCAAAGAAAGAATGAGCCTTTCCCCTCGAAGAGGCAGTGGTATACTCTCCTTGTCACATTTGAATGGTTGGATTGGCATCATTCATCTCTACCGTCAATGGGCTGGAGAATCCCAAGGCCCCGGGTTCCGAGGATTCACCTGCTGTGCCACATCAAGCCAGACGGGCAGTGATTGATGTGATATAAAAAGAAACTTAATGTCAAACAAGATAGCTATGTAATCCTTACTGCGCAGAAGGACAGTGCATTAACACCTGTAATAAATATGTGACAAGTCATTACGGATCGCACATCGAAAATGGAGTGGAGTGTGAACCGCGCCAAGGGTGACACATCAATTGTAAAGCTAGATGGGTTATCGGCTAGTGGACCAAGTGGTTACGATTAAAGTAACATTTAAATCACTCGCATTTCTTGTATAGTATCAATATTACCATGCAAAAAAAAAAAAATTATGGGTTAGGAACGTTACATATATATGCAGGCAGCTGCGGTATTTGAGTACCAGTTGTAACTTAGAATATTTGATACCCAACTGTGTGCGAAGGGTATGAAAAATTTTTGTGAACTCTGGCACATCTTGGTCTCGTCTCTGCCGCAGTGTGGTCCATCTAATGTATTTGTCCTCATAGCTTTTGACAGGGTAGTACTGCTCCTTGATGGCATCCTGGAATGAATCCCAAGTGGGTGCGGCTGAAAATAGTGAGCCTGTGATTTCATCCTTCTGCTTACAGTAGGTTTCCCGCTAGTCCTTGATGTGGGGGGCTGCTTTGAGAAGAGTGAAAACAATCTTTTCCCGACTCGAGAATTCATGAACAAAAAAATAACCCTCTAGCAGATTTAACCATTTAACTATGGCATCTGCATCTATATGAGCCTCGAATATGGGGATTTCAAAATTAACTTGTACCTTAAAGGGCATGGCATTTCTATAGTAGGTGTTGGAAGCCGATGCGTCACCTCTGGGTAGCTACTGAAGGATCTGTGCAAAGTTATCCATCATCGCGTTCCTTTGCCACTCGAGCACTTCTTCGAGCAATATTTTGATAGGATCTCCTGTCCCCTCGTCTTTATTCTCATTCTCCATGGGAGGCCGTCGGGATTTGCGAGGCTGGTCTTGCAAAGGTTCGACCAGTTCAAGCCCTAACTCCTTATATCCCGACCTCGTTGGGGACATGTAAAGAAAAACAGAGAAAAAGAAGACTGCTCTGATACCACTACTCTGGATTTAAATAGGAACACAACAAAATACAGAGATAACCATATACACAAAGATGCAGCGGAAATAATACTTCATTTCATTAACGTAAAATACTGAAATATGCTTACAACGAGAATTGGAAATAAACCAACTAGGGCAATGGTAGCTTATCTCTGAGAAGAGATGTGCGGTTACATGCCTCTGTACTATGTTACAATGAGGCTCAAAGGCCTATTTATTGTTGAGAAACAATGGAAAACCCTTAACATTCCAAAAACCTAACCCTAGAAGATGAAACGCCAAAGTGTGGGCCCCGTTTGGGTAAATTGGTACATCAACTTCCCAGGGTCGTAACTTTGGCATACGATCTATGTTTGACGCGTATAATAGCTCCTTAGAAAGATCTATCCGAGCACTACTACTTTAGGAAGGGAAACATTAGTTCATGGATCCATGTTTCCCCTAGATTTCCCAAGAAACGTCGCTTAGGGCCTCAAAACAGCTCTGGAAGTTCAAGACCTGAAAAAACTGCTAAAAATAGTAAACTGTGCTACAATTTAAGAAATTGAAGAGCTAAAAGAAACACTGGTGGGGGTCCAAGTGGATTTGGCAGGTGGCCACCAATATCCACCTGGATCACTCACTCTTTGGAACCCTCAAAAATTTACATAATTGATGCAGAGGCAGCAAGGAATTATTTATTAGTGGTGATACAACTTGTAGGGGACAAAAGCACCTATCTAGTCACGAATATGTATGGTGCTCAAAGGATAGAGGAGAAACTTAGGCCGATCAGATTCCCTTGAGTATCTCAGGGAGAGACGTAGAAATACCCTGGATCTTGGGAGGGGATTTCAATATGATAAAATATCTTTCTAAGAAAAAGGTGGAACCAGAGCACTAAGTAAAGATTCTTTAGCATTTCAAATCTTTACAGACAATATGAAATTAGTGGTTGCAGAAAAAAACAATGGCCTCTTCACTTGGAATAATAAGAGAGGAGGGGAGTCTCAGGTAGCATCCAAGTTGGATAGATTCATTATCTTTGAGAGTATAATGTTATTAGATAAGGAAATAATAGCAAGTGTTCTTCCCATTGGAGGCTTAGACCACTGGCCAATTCAAATGGAGATCCAGGGTATAGGTACCCCCCGGAACAAACCTTTCAGTTTTGAGAATATTTGGCTTTCACACCCAAATTTCATGAGTAATATTGAAAAATGGTAGGCAGAGCATCTTTAGACCTAGGGAACTAGAATGTTCATGCTTCATAAAATATTAAAGCGCATAAAAATGAGCCTCAAAGATTGGAATAAGAAATATTTTGGCAATACTTTTGCAGAAAAAAATCAGTCGAAAACAAAATGCAGAAACTCAACCAAGCTATGATCACAAAAGGTTTTGATAAAGACAAAAATGATCTAGTGGAGAAACATCACCAAGACTAGGAAAACTTATGTAAACAAGAGGATATATTCTGGAGACAAAAATCTAGAGTCCAATGGCTAAAAGAGGGAGAGCGTAATACAAGATTCTTGCACAGAGCCACCATGGCGAATAGAGCACGCAATAGGATTGCCTCAATAAGAAATGAGGATGGACAACTCCTACAATCCCTTGAAGACATAGAAGCGATGTTATTTCAACACTTCCGAGAAATATCCCATGAAAGTAATCTAGAAACAGAACATCACATCAAGGACTTAATAAAGCATATACCTAAGCTAGTGTCTAGAGAGGACAACTATAACCTCAATAGACCAGTGACTAAAGAAGAGGTCAATGAAGTTCTCAATGACATGCACAATGGCAAAGCACCTGGCCCAGATGACTTCAATGTAGATTTCTTTAAAGCTTGCTAGAATATTGTAAAAGAGGATATTTTGAATGTTGTGGAAGACCCCAAGATTAACAGAACCATCTTGAGAGCTCTCAATACCTCCTTCATCTCCCTGATTCCCAAACATGAAAATTCTCAAACACCAGATAGGTATAGACCCATAGCTCTTTGTAATGTAGTTTATAATATAATATCCAAGGTTGTGGCCAATAGACTTAAACCTCTGCTTCCTTCTCTAATTCCGGGGGAAAAATTAGGATATGTTGAAGGCAGACAAATTCTGGACAACATTATTCAAGCTCATGAGGTAGTTCAGTCATTAAATAGCACAAGGAGATATGGTATGATCTTGCAACTGGATATAGCGAAAGTTTATGACAATGTGAACTGGACCTATATCAGGAAAGTGCTAAAGGCATTTGGTTTTGATCACAACTGGGTGAGATGGGTCATGGCCTTGGTTACCTCTTCCAGCTTTTCTATATTGGTCAATGGCTCTCCTTCTGAGATTTTTCTTCCTTCAAGAGGGCTGAGGTAGGGAGATCTGCTTTCCCCCTTGCTATTCATACTCATGATGGAAGGTCTTGGCTGGTCTATCAAGCATGCCAGAGTTATGGGCAAAATTCAAGGTCTTCCTCTGAAGGAGAATGGTCAAGCTTTGACACATCAACAATTTGTGGATGATACCATGTTACAAGGTATCTCCACAGTCAAAGAGGCTCGGGCGTACAAACAAATTCTGAATGATTTTGCCATGGCTTTGGGTATGGAGGTTAACCTCTCCAAATCCAAATTTTTTTTCTTTAATACTCATATTGCTATTAACAAAAATATCTCCATAATTCTTGGCTTTCAGAGGGATTCCCTTCCTTCAAAGTATTTAGGAGTTACTCTCATGGTGAAACCCTTGCAAAAGAGCATTTGGGAACCAATGATCAACAAAATGTAGGATAAAGTCAGTAATTGGATGAACAGATCCTTAAATCTGGAAGGTAGACTCGTGTTGACAAAGGCGATGCTCCAATCAATTCCAATTTTCATTCTATTAGCACTACCAGCAGCTAAAGGAGTTTTGCAGCAATTCAGAAACATCCAAAGAGATTTTCTCTGGGGTAGGGAGGAAGCTAGAAAGAAGTGGGCCTTCGTCTCTTGGGAAAAGATCTGTAGACCTAAGAATTATGGGGGCTTTGGCTTAGATGACCAAGAGATCCTCAGTAAGGTTATAGGGGCCAAACTATGGTGAAGGTGGGTTAAAAATCCCAAGGGCCATTGGGCAAGCATATGGAAAGAAAAATATACTAGCTTTTGGGATCACACTGATCTCATAAGGATGTCTGGTACGATAAAAGGCTTCGGCATCTGGAATGAAGCTTGGGAAAACAAAGGTTTAGTACAACAAAATAGCTTCTGGGAAATTAGAGAAGGAGACCTTGCTCTTTTCTAGGAGGACAAATGGAAACAATAACTGAAACTGTTAAAAGAAGATTTCTGGAAACTTAAACATGAGACTGACACCCAAGGTTTGACTAGAGTGAAGGATTTTTGGGATGATACACACAATACTGGAAAATGGAGGATATGGAAGGAAAAATATTGGAGAAATGACAAAATGTTGAATACAAAAGTAGAGGCTCTTGGAAAAATGTTGGAATAAAGGATGATCTTGGTGTCTGAAGGGAAGGCCCAATTCAGATGGGGAAACAACACTAAAGGCATCTGCAATATTAAGGAAGCAAAATGTGTTCTCCTTGAGCTAGTTTCATAGACTCCAAACAGAATCTGGCTAAGCCTTTGGAGGTGTCAAGGTTGGATGAAGATCAAACTCTTCATGTGGTTGGTTCTTCAAAGGAAAATCTTGACATGGGACAACATTAGAAAGAGAGGCATACTAGGACCTTCCATATGCCAGCTTTGTGAAGCCCAAGAGGAAACTATGGAGCATCTTCTCAATAGCTGTAATTTCACTTCCAGACTATGGGATGCTTTTGCCAATATCTTCCAACAGTCTGACAGGGACAAGGAGAGTATTACTAACACCATTAACAGATGGAGGAGAAATTTTTCGAATAATGAAGTTCTCAACCTTGCTTAGGACATCATGCCAAGTTTTATTATTTGGAATATATGGAAAGAAAGGAATAAGAGAATCTTTAAAAATGAAAAGAATCTCGCTCCTCACCTGTTTGATCAGATCTTAAAACATATCAAGGAGACGATTAGTTCAATAGTCAGGAATCTTCCCAAAAATCCTCCCACAGGAGTAGACTTGAGAACTCTCAAGTTGTTAGGATTGCAGGGGATCATACCCATAAGCCAAAATAGAACAACAAGAAAAAGGGAGTCTGAAAAGGAGTACTAGCAACCTCCTCCAAGAGGTTTTTTGAAATACAACATAGATGGAGCCTCTAAAGGCAACCCCGATATAGTTGGCTTTGGGGGGGTTCTGCGGGATGAATCCAGTAACATCCTGTCTCTCTTCCATTATCATTTAGGAAGAGCCACCAATAATATGGTGAAATTAACGGCTATGGAGCAATGCTTAGATTTGTTGAAGCAAGAAACCTACCACAATATGATCATTGAAGCTAACTCTGAGTTAGGAATTAACTCGGTTAAAAAATCAATTGCGGTTCAGAGCCGGAGAAAGTCTCTCAGCACTGGATGTTAATCGGGGTTTTTCAGAGAATTCAGGGTCACCTTCAAGGGATTTCCTCAGTCAGGTTCAATCATGTGCATAGAAATGCTAACAAACTGGCAGATTTCTTGGCCAACCAAGGAGTTAGCTATAAGGAAAGCAAAGTTGTGAAAGGGTGGCAAGCAATGCAACATGACAATCTGAAAACTCTTAGTCTCAATCTTGCGGAAGAGGACAAAAAAGTGTTTTGTGATAAAACTGAAAAGGAAAGGTCTCAATGAGTAATTCTCGATGGGATCCCCTCATTTTGGTCAAACATGTAGGTGAACGACAAATTAAGGTAGGCTTTAGAAGCACTGATAATTCCAACTTCAGGATTCAGTGGCATTGGCCAGGCAACTGGCTTTGTTCCATAAAGAGCAGCGAAAATCCTGGTTGGACATACTTCAATCATGACAAGGAGGAGTGGATTAGTGGGCTCAACATTCAAGAGGTTATCAAAGGTGCTCAGGAGCATAATGGCAACTATTTTTTCCATAGTTCCACCTTGCAGAGGGATAAAATGCTTCCTGAACAGTTCCCTGGTGATTGCACTACTCTGAATCGTAAGGTGGTTTCTGTCTATCGGAAGCGATGCCATACACCTAACGACACGTGGAGGAGGGAGATGTATGTAAACCGCCCTCATCGCATGGTAAAGCACAGGCATTTCTATGGGGCGATAATGTTCTGGTTTGTTGGATGTCGAGGCGCTAATCAAGAGTTAGATATTATCGTGTTGTTCGGTTGGGGTGGAACGTTATCCAATGTGCAGCCTTTCAGTAAAGTTAAGTTTTGGCGGGTTGGAATTCTAGTTTTTGGGGCCAAGCGATGTGTTTTGGGCCGTCAGATTTAGAAGCAGGGTTCAACGATCCGGTTTGATCGAGCAGTTGTGTGGGGTCGGGGAGTTAAGGTTTTCTTATCTATGTGAAGCGGATTTCTCCTCCGTTGTAGGGTCCAATAGTGTCTGAGTCGTCATGCCTATCTCTGTTGGTTTAGGGGGTCTTAGTTTCAGGATGGGGGCCTTGCCTCTGGTGGTGAGAAACCTTTTTCTTAGTCCACTTTGTCTGGTGGACAACTGTAAAAAAAAAAGGTGATTGATGAATATGATGTGTGTAAGTTTTTAAAGTAATAATTTATTCTCCATATATTATTTTAGTTTATAAATTATGAATCTTTATTATTAAGGAAAAGTTAAATTAGTTTATAAATTATGAATTCTTATTATTAAGGAAAAGTTAAATGCTAATAAATGTTTTGGTAAAGGATACGGAAAATTCTGACAAAGATATTATTGAAAAAGATAGATGAATGTGATTTTAATTATTTTTAACTTAAATCAATATATAAATGAGTGTTTGGTAAAGGTTATGATAAAATAAAGTTATAAGTAAAATAATAGATAAATATGGTTTTTATTTGAAAGATAAATATGAATAATTGAAAAAGATAGAGAATGTAATTTAAATATTTTAAATTAATCAAAATAAAAGCAGTGTTTCGGTGAAGGTTTAAATAAAAAAATTAGTTATATAAGTAAATTATAGGATAAATATGATTTTTTTAAAAACAGATATAATATGAATAAAGATAGATCATCAGATTAATTTTGGAAAAAAAAATCTAATATTTGTTTTTAGATAGAGTAGAAACACTTAACATTACTAAGTTATCATAGCAATAATGAAGATAGCAATCAAATCTAAAATGAAAAGCTATATAAATAGTTTAATAATGATGAAATATGATGTTAATATTATATTAAATAAAAAGTATAATGAAAGATCTATAAATATACTTTTAGAATCAATTATATATATGTATAATTTAGAGAAAAAAAAGGTAAAAAAAAATGACTAAAAATTAAATAAAAAACAAAAAATTAATATTATTTTAAATTACAAAATATAAATATAAATATTAAATAAATAATAGTGAAATAAATCATATATATATGGAACAAGTAATTTAGAGTAATTAGAGACGATGTTTTCCTCCACAACCGCCCAAAATTTGTTGATCTATGTGCAAGAGGATCGTTACTAAGATCATGTAAGATGATATCTTCAGACAATAAGAATATATTTCCAGTTAGATTATTCCGTACCATTTATTATATAATATATTCGAATATCTTTTATCATTTGAATAAATATATATTAATGAAATGGGCGGTGACATTTTAAAGCCTCCGGAGAAATCTACGCCTAAAGGATATTGGTTGAAAAGGAATTATATTCAAATATGCAAGAGCCAAGATCATGGCAAGAAGGGAGAGATGTGTTATTAAAATTAGGAATATTATTATATATAAATATATAACATAAATTATTTCATATTTTAATAAAAATTATATAGGATAGAAATTTAAGGAAGCTTTTGACAAAATTTGGACTTTTAGAAGTAGAAATATGACACCAAAATCTCAATTTATCAAAACACATGATATAGAACATCATATTCGAACTAAAAAAAAATTCTTAAGTCCAGTGGATTTAGTTACCAAATAAAAACAATCAAGGGAGTTTCCTAGCACCTGGTTTATAAATATAATTAAACGTAGATCCGATTTAAATCAAATTTGAAACCCCACATATGTTTATATTTGAGGGTTTGTTAAGTAAAGGATACTAAAATGTGATATGTAAATATTAACTACTTAAGCAATAGCTGTGTAATTTTTTAGAGTATCGAATATCGAATTCTACATGGAATATGCCATTAAATCTAAATAAGACTATATTCACCTCTTTCGTATATTTAGTCTTACATATTGTTGACTCTATGTTCCAACTCATAATTTCGGTAATTACAGCTTTCGTGTTCAATTAAAGGACTTAAAACAGTAATCTGACGATAAGCAACTACACTTAACCAGATTCGTGTTTTTCTTCCCTCTCCTCTTCTTAATAATCTCCATTCTAATTCTTCTTTTGAATGTACAGGCACATTTTTTATCAATAAATACATCTAGATTATACTCTATTTTTTAAATCAACCGTGTTGCACCTTTTGTACTTGATAACTGTCCGCTTCTATTTTTTTTACTGATTGGTTTCAATTGAATATTTAGATTGAAGGCGCAGGCCTTGATGTAGAAATCAACAAATATAAAATTATAAACACCATTTTTGAAAATTTTGAAATTGTTGCAGCAAGCAAATAAAGCAATATACATAACAAATAAAATTATGCATAGGAGACAACAGATTAAGGTGGTTCACCCAATCAATCTGGGCTACGTCCACCAAACATAGGCATCAGCAATCTTTATTATCAAACAGATGATTACAAAAAAATTAAAACAATCAGTATGGTTACCTGTTTTATAGCTAGGAGAATTTAACAGCCTCATAAATCCTCTCACAATTAAATATCTGATGCATTAACTCTCTCCCAACAACCTGGAGCTAATTTAGCAACAAATTCCTATTATTGTCACACACTGAGATTTTTGGCTATTTTAATGAAACAGAAAATCTCAACAGAAATCCTTTCTATGTCTCTGCTTATTTTTTGAGGTTCAGAACTTAAATACATTTAAATCTCCAGGTTTCAACAAGTAATTGCAAATGTACTCTGATAAAAGGAAACAGAAAACAGTCTCGCTTACTAGCCTTACAGGCAACCATCAAACCTATATGCAATAAAACCACGTTCGAGTGAAACTGATTTCTGATAAATGAGTTTGCAAGGATTCGAAACAATACAACTACTTTTCGTAGAATCCTCCATGTGGCAAGTGCAGAAGCTGCTACCATGGAAGCAGATCTTGAAGAAAATCATCGAAACCACAAAAAAACATGCATGTAGATGTCAGTTGGCTCAAAATAAGCAACCATTTCTACAACCTAGGTAGAGAATATTCCAAATCTTGGTGCTTCTCGTGCTGTAGAACAAAAAAATATTAGGAAAAGGAGCAACGTGTTCTTTTCTGAAGTACCTGAACATTATTTTGACCAAAAAGAAAACCTTAATTTGCTTATTGACTGCGAAAACGAGGCTATGTTATAGATATACCTCGAGATGATTAGAAGAATAGAAATTTCCAAACATCGTAGGATAGCCTGAAACCATTGATTTTCGAGCCCTCATATAGATTCTCTTCCACAGATATTCTAGGCTTGCCAGACAGTATGAATAGCAGGAGGACTTCAATGGCCATTTGCTGCTCTTCATACTGTCCGGCAACCATAGATGATCCGATGATCTTCACGTTATTGTGCTGCTGCTACAAATCTAACCAGCCCCTCTAGGTAGACATTATATAGGAAAATATGATTGAGAATTTCGATGGAAAACAACTAAACTCATAGACACATCAGCCTAACGTAATGATTTGGAAAAGGACTAGAACACCATTTGTAAAAAGAGAATCTACCTATTAATTGTTTTGGGACACGCACAATGAGAGATAAACACGTAAGTTGCATGACCACTCACATTGTGATTACTAAAAAAAAAAACTATGTCAAAGATCAGGTATCATTCGTATTCCAGCACGCTCATGCAACCATGGAATACACCTGGAAAATGCCTAGTGAATCAGTCAACAGCTAGGTGCAATCATGGTAGTAGAAAATAGAAGTGATTAAACTAATCATAGATATGACAGAAAGCATGTGTGGGTATAGAAGCCAACAATTTGCAGGAGAGTATTCAACGAAAAGCAATATATATTATGTTCAATTATTGTATATAATAATATGTATTAATAATAAAAACTGTTTAATGGGGGGAGAGTTTTATGGTTTTTTTTTTAAAACGGATATTAAGGTTTTATATATTTATATAACATTAAAAATTGAAATTTAACTTTCACATTGTATTTTACCCCTAAAAATGTGCTCGTGGGGAAGAAGTTTTGAAGAAATTTGATTTTTTTGGACTCAGGTTAAATGCATACTCAACTATATCTTTTTAAATATAATGGCCAAGAAAGATTTCAATTTCGAAGGATTCAACAAAAAAATTTCCATTTCGAAGGATTTGAACCTTATTGTACTTGTTAAATCTGATCTATACTGTAATATAATGTTTAAACTGATGTCTTTTATATATAATTATCATTATTATATATAGACATTAAAATATTATTATTATTATTAAAAAGAGATGTGTTTTTTTAATTTGATATTTTTAAGACAATACCCAACATATCCAACATATTTAATTTACGTAAATAAAATTATAATATTATTAATCAATAAAACCTTTTCCCCACTCCCAATATATAACTTTATCTTATATAACTATAATAAATATTGATTTTACTCATAATATGTTTTATAAAATGTTATAATATAATTAATCAACAAATTTATCAATATGTATTTTATTTATTATTAATATATAGTAAATATTATTTTTAAGTATTTTTTTTCTAAAATGTTTAATATTAAATTAAATACAGAAAAAAATGGTGAATCTCCTTCCTATTAAATGTAAAATGTGTCTCTTAATTTAATTATATATATACATATAAAAACAATAATAACATAATATCACAATTTTTCAAATTTCTTGTTACATTTATTTTATGATTTTTTTTGTTTATGTGTTTTATATATATGTTGATGTTTGACGAAGGAATTGTGTGATATTTTTCTTTTACGAAAAGTCTTTTTAAATGTGCTAACATGGGTATTGATATGTAATGATCTATTCCTTATTTTATTTTTATTTAAAATTGAAAAATATATTATGAAAATGTAATTTAGAAATTTAAGTATCACATTAAATTGTAATATCAATTTGAGTTTGACAGACGCTACTAACTGTTGTGGATTGGATCCTCACAACTGCCTGAAGAGAAAGATAAGAGATAGGATTGCGCAATAAAGAAGCATGAAAGATTCAGTGCAAAGGACACACAAGAAGGAATAAGGGAACTTCAAAAATTCAAAAAGATTCAATTATAAGCAACTTCAACTCTTTAAATGTAATATTAATTGTTTTTTTTTTTTTTTTTTAATTAAAGTGATAATTTAATTTTATATTATAGAATTGGAAAAATAATTTCAAAAAATTATTTAAAAAATAAATATGTGATAAAAGATTTAAATTTAAATTTTTAATAGTTAAGAATTTGTTTTTATAAATAAAAAATTATTCTAATGTGTAAAGCTTAATAATTTGGAAAATGAAAATATAAACCTAAGTTTTGGAAGTAATGCTTTTGTGTAGTTGTTATTATGAGTCTAGGGATGTCAATCTAGATATTGTTATTTTTCATATATGAGTTATAGTTGTGGAAGTCAATAATTTATGTCTTATATATCTGAAGTATTATAAACAATAATAAAATAATATATAATTGATTTGTGTGGTGTGCAACCATTGTCTCTTTCGCTACTCTTTTCTGGTTTTTTTTAATCATGTTGTAACAACTAGTTCTGGCTTGAATACTTACCAAAATATGAGAGAAATTTGAATTCACTGTTAGGTAAATAGATAAGGTGAGACATTGCTAAGTAAATAGATAGGGTAAGCCAGTGTTTGATATATTATTTGTGCGAATGTCGTCGTGTAAGAAAAAATATTTCAGAACTAGTTCTTGCTTGATTCCCTTACCGAAATGTGAGAGAGATTTGAATTCATTGCTACATAAATAGATAGGGTACGACATTGCTCTGTAAATAGATAGGGTAGGCCAGCGTTTGATATATTGTTTGTGTGAAAAATATTATTTGTTGTGTTTAAATTTGTTCGCGTTATGTTTGGAGTTGTTGGGCCGCAATCGGATGCCGCGTACACATCAGTCGTCGAATGGGCTCATGGCAAGAGAATTACGGCTATTAAAGAAGGTAGTGGTCTACCTTCTCTTATTCAACCATTACTTATGGAGATTCAATCGATTTTGAGGCAACCTACATTTACACGCTGTACTTTAGGACGAGCAGCATATGGAAGGTCGGAACGGGCTTCAAGATCAATCTTTCTCTCGGAGGTCCGCTCGATGGAGAGGTGTTCATCGACAATTGGAAGGCGTGGGGCGGCCTCATGGGGCAGCGCTACAACTATTTCGAGCGGAGCAACCTCGACTTATATAACGGACGTGGCCCGTCTTGCATCGCCCCGCTGCAGCATGGTGTTGGCGTCTGATGGTACGGCGCCTCGGGCTTCACCATGAATGGTACTGCAACTACGTGGAGGTGACCTACACAGGCCCTCACATCTTCTGCAATGTTCTTCACTATTAAATAGTGGCTAGCCACCGAAATTGTCCCCTACGATCTCACCACTGTCAGAGATCAGTGATCATAAGACCACCCTGCTATCTCCCAGCTCTGAAAGTTGTGTGTACAGCCTCTCGTTTGGTTTTCTTTCTGCAATCGGTGTTGGGGTAGAAAAATAATGAAGTGAGCATTGACATCGATCATGAATCTGAAGCTGGGGAGGATCAACGATGTTAGCGACGGTTCTTCTCGGGCAGTGCTAGTGGATCTTGTATTCAGGACTTGTGTAGTCAATTTAGAGCGGATTGTTGATAGGTCATACAATGCGTAACTTTCCGTCACGGGTATGAAACAACTTTGAATGGTGGCATCTTATGCGATTCGGCAGAAACAGTGGCACGTGCATCCCACGAGGCCGCTTGCATGTTCAGAGGCTCACGACCTCACGATATATTCCTTTTGAGCTTTGTGAATACTCCAAGACTGAATTAAGATGTCAATTGCGGCATTGGATGTGTCGTACGGGCTTGGAGTTTTCGGGTGTCAAATATGTGAGGACCGTATGTGCACATTTATTCCTAGATCTAGAGTCTAAGCAGAACTTTTGAGTTGAACCTCTGGATGGTGTGTGGAACATTGTTGTTTTATTTTTATGATGGGTGTGTTAATGAGATTGTATAAATGATGCAGAATACAAGGAATAGGTTAATTTAACCGATTTAATGTTTAATGTGATTTGGTGTATTGTGGGAGTATTAGTCATAAGTAATTCTTAATAAAGTTAAGTTGGTATGATTTATTATACATGTTAATTTATAAGGTCAAGTTGTAGAATTGTCTCTTGAAGATATTTTGTATCTAGAATGCTATCCTATATAACTTGTGAATATAGGGGAAGGTCATTTATTCAACACATGGGGGTAGTTCCATCTCTGGGAGGTTGAGAAACGTCAATTTTGCAAAGCAGGTGAGCTATTGTTTGAAGTGGTTATGTCAAACAAGTGAACTATGGGTTGAAGTAGTTATGTCTTAAATAGATAAAGTGGGAAGCTCAAAAATGTGGTGAAGGAAAGAGAAGAAACAAAAAGATTTCAAATTGGATATGAGTTGATGACCATGTGACAAATCTGACAGATTTATTTATTATTGTAATATGTGTTTTTTTAATATTTTTCATGTAAACATTAAGAAAAGGTGTTAGAAATAATGCTTACATGTAATGTGTAGTTGTCATTGTGAGTCCCGAGGTGTGAATCTAGATGTTCTTGTTTCCTATGTATGGGTTGTAATTGTGATCTAGATATGTTAGAATCAGTTATTTATGTTCTATATATTGTAATTATTTTGAATAATAATAAAAAAATGTATAATTAATTTGTGTTGTGTGCCATCATTGTCTCTCACTACTCTATTTTTTTATAAAATCTAACCCATAATACATGGTTCCCTGATAAATCTAATTACATTTAACGAATGATAAATTACCTCTCAACAAAGTTATGACAAATTTATTTAAAAATATATTCCCTGATAAATCTAATTACATTTAACGAATGATAAATTACCTCTCAACAAAGTTATGACAAATTTATTTAAAAATATAAATCACATCTCTATAATGTGAATGGTCGCATCAATATTTATGATTTCAATAAAACTTCAGTCTCTCATATATTTTAATGGTGAAAATAAATCATGACTCACATATGTTCAATAATGTGATTGAATAATGTTATTGCCTGTATATAAAGGGCAACTCATCATTATTCTCTTTTCTTGAGAAGATTTGGGCCTTTTGTAAAGTTAGAATAATCTGACTCCTTATCATTACGTAAATATTTATTTATTTTTAATATTATGTGAAACTTTTGTAAATTTTAAATCTGCAAAAGAAACATTTATTTTGTTACACTAAAGTAGGATTGAAAGAGCTCAGATTCTGGATTGTAGAAGAAATAAGGAGGAAGCAATCATAAAAGAAGGTCCAATTATATTATCATTATATTATCGGTGCCTCCGGGCGTGTGATTGTCAATCATATACGGAATGATAGCATGATATAAACAAACATTTCTCCCAACGGTTGGAATCCACAAAAGCAAACTTCAATACCTTTGCTCATATTCATCATGATATCTGAGATTATTCAAAAGGTCACAATGGCGGAATCAAATCAAATCAAATCAATAAATGTCAAGATGATCAAATATTCACTAGCATCAAATCAAATTTAAAAAGGGGGAAATCTGCAAAATGAAGGTTGAATTTGAAGATGGTTTCAATGAAATATTGATTATCCAAATATCTAAATACATTTGATTATTTAAAATAATGCTTTTAAATTTATAAAGTTGAAAATAATATTTAAAAAAATTAGGGGCTAGAGTTAATTTTCATAATTGCATTTAATAACTAATATTTTGAAAAGTTCCAAAATATCTTTAGTTATGTTTTTTCATTTTCTTTATTATTTTTTTCTTATTTCTTTAATATAAATTTATGAGCATCTTAGGTGATTTCGATGTTGTTATATATTTTAAACAATAAAATTTAAAAAATTTAATTTTTAAAAACCATTTAAACTTCTAAAACCATTTGAACTTTTTAACTTCAACCTTTATTAAAGAAAATTATATTCTATTTTAAAAAAAATATACTCTACTTTTTTCCAATATTTATATTATTTTTAATTTCATAGTTGCTTCACCATTTTATTGACATTTCATTTTCATGATTGTGATTTTCCAGCATTATATTGATGTGTTCTATATATACATGAAAAATTATATGAAATAAATCATATTAATTATATTATTTTTTATTACTAGTGGAGTTTTATTGTTTTCCTGTATTATAATTTAATGAAATTATTATTATTTTAAGTCATTACAATACATTATCATTGAAAATCAATGTACTATATAATTGATTTTATATTATTATTTACATAATATAATATTTTAATTACTATAAATTATTTTTTTATTAATATTTTAATTATTATAAATCATTTTTCATTAATGATGAGGGAAATGAATTAACCTTATTATTGCGTACTATATCATTGTTAAACAATACAATTACAAGTTTCTTTTAGCTAAATTCAATGCAATTACCTAATTCGTTTTAAACAATTGCTCTCAAGCATGTTGAAGTATTTTTTTACCTTTTATGTATTTTAAGTATATTGCTCAATAGCCTAGATCCATTGATGGCCTCCCACCAATACAAAATATCTCTGACTGATCGGACTTGTGTCCTGAAGCGAATTTAAGGTTGACTTAACTCTCTGGTACTTGCATCGGTAAGCGGATTAGGGTTATGACTGTCTTTCCCGGTTGGCAACCTCCATTTACCGGTTCGCTCCTATATGATTCCAAATCTTTTTGTCAACTCATCATTTGTTACTGTGTGCTTTTCGTTTTCACCGCGCTCTGCTCTGTGGGGGGGTTCCGTCCCTCTGTCACTTTGGTTTTACACTGATTTTAATGGGTTCCCTCGGCCCCTTCTTAATTTTACTATGGTGTTTCAATGCTATGAGGGCGTCGTCGCACTGTACAGGGTTTGTATCTGTTTTCACTGGTTCATTTGCTCGACTTTCTTTGTTTCAATGTTGCTCCTATTCGGCTCTACTAACATGCCACTTCATGACAGGGGTTCTCCAGGCGTTCTCATTCCAGTTACTCTTTGAATGGTAAGTTCTGGTTCTTTGCTACAGTCGTTTTTCTATTTCTTTTCGTGCCCTGACACACTCATTCCGTGTCTTCAGGGTTTATGGACGGTTTTATGGCTTGGCTCGACCTCCTCTGTTCAGGTAAACTCTCTCGCCTCTGCTTATTTTCGTTCTTCGTCTTTCTTTTAAGTTGTCCAGGTTATGACGCCGCTAATCCTCTCTGTTGTCTGTCTACAGGTAGTCTGGTTCTATTGGCTTCTGGGTGACGCTCCTCTTGGTTGCTGTGCAAACATTCGGACCCTTTAAACACTGGCTTTCCGGGTAGGGTCTTAACTTATCGTCTCTCGTTCATAAGGGTTTTGTTGAGACTTAGGCTCATAGCTTTCTGTCGCCTGTGCGATGAGTTGAACTGCTCTCGGTCGTGTAATGTATTCGTCTTCTGGCAATTTCGTTGAGGTACTGGCCTCCGTCTTGCAATGTGTTTCTGGGTTATTCGAAGCCCTTTCCTGTATGTGGCTATTCGGTGATTTGAATCCCGGTCTATAGTTTTTGTTTGTGTGTTTAGCTGTCGGTGATTTTTGCTACACAAACCCTCGTCCTGTTGATAGGGTTTATTTGGAACCCTCGGGTATTTGAGAACCCAGATTCGCCGACACTATGGCGTTCTATTATTGTAATAATTTTTATGACCTGTCTGTCATACAATATATTCTTTTGGCAAGGCTCTGTTTTGGTTCTGATGTTGCGTTTCTTTTGGTCTCAATTGGACTGTGAGACAACTGGTTTAAGCACTATTCGTATTTATAATAAAAATGATACAATTAATTCGGTTTCAGTTTAGCATTGCTTTTAATCGTATTGTATGGAGGTCTTTACCTGAGTGGTTTATGCACGCACTCTCTTTCGTTCTGGAAACAGCATTGCTACGCACGTCCTCTATTATTCTTGTTATCTTTCGCTGTTTGGAAATGTCGGTGTTTGGTAATCATCTTTCTCCTCGGTCTGGAAGAATAAATATTTTGCACCCGCTCTCTGTTCTTTCCGGGTCTTCGTTCTATACTATTTCGATCATGCCAGTTTTGCTTCACACAGAATTATATTTTCATATATGCAATTTATCTGTTACAGTGATGATACGGTAGAATGAAAAGAAATAATCATTGTTTTACTTTAGAGAATGACTGTATTTCTTCTTGTTCTTTCTTCAGGGGGGAATCCCATACAATGAATATCTTCCTGTTTTTATCTTTAAGAAACATAACTGTTCTTTGAGGAAACTGCCCCAACAGAAAGTTAACTGTTTATTAGTTTTGTTTAACTGTCCTTAACTAATTTAACATTCTTAAGGAAACTAATCAATTATTTGTTTCTGTTACTAATTCCTATTAAACAGTAACAGTGCTCCACTATAATTATCCTAATCCTATCAACCTTCAGACAGATAAAATAAAATAAAACAAGTAAAATAAAGTCACGTAACTGACAAGCCCAACACTTGTCCAATTAAAATAAACGACTGTGTGTTCTGGTCTCTTCATGAGACTGTCAACCACTTTATGTCTCCTCAGAGCTGGATGCTCCTGCATCAGGCTCCCGGGGTGGCAAAAGGTCATGGCTCCGTTCCATGAGGTTGTCAACAGACTAGCCTGCCTTTTGTATTTGCATCGCGGTAAGCCACGAACTGTCCTCCATTGGACGGTTCTTCCACTTTACTAAATACCGCAAATATTCCTTCCTGCGTGTGCGCTTAGCTACTTGTGTGTCCAGAATTCCCTCAATCTCGACGGGTGGTGCCATCGGCATCTGTCTCGTCCACGAATCTCCTTCACGTTTGGTGTCCCGCGGTGGCTCTGCTGCTACATTATCTGCTGAACCTGCGACATAAGGGAACAGATCTGCCACGTTAAAAATAGGGGAAATACCAATCCCTGGTGGCAACTGTATCTCATAGGCGTTCGCAGAAAATTTGCGAATGATCTTGCAGGGCCCGATTTTCTTAAATTTCAGCTTGCTGTACTCTCGCTTTGGAAACTGTTCCTTGCGTAAGTACGCAAGGACTTCATCCCCAACATTAAACCGAACTTCCCGGCGTTTTGTATCAGCTCGCTGCTTGTACCTCTAACTGCTGTCCTGTAGTTTCAGCTTAACCTGTTCGTGCAGTTTGCTCATAGCTTGGGCGAAATCTTCTCCATCAGTGCTTCATTTCTCCAGTTTCCCCAAATCTCGTAACTCGTGCACTCCTCACGGATGCATGCCATACAGAATTTGGAACGGACTATAACATGTGCTACGGTTAGGGGAATCGTTGTATGCGAATTCCGCTTGTGCTAGTACACGATCCCAAGTCCGGGAATTTTCACCTGTTAGACTTCTGAGCAAATTCCCCAGACTTCGGTTTACTACCTCCGTCTGTCCATCCGTCTGCGGATGATAAGCGGAGCTGAATTGCAACTAGGTATTTAACTTCTTCCATAAAGTCCTCCAAAAATGGCCTCTGAACTTGACATCTCTGTCAGAGATAATGGTTCGTGGAAGTCCATGCAACCGCACAATCTCTGTAAAGAAAAGATGTGCTATGTAAGTAGCATCGCTGGTTTTCCTACATGGTACAAAGTGTGCCATCTTCGAAAATCGGTCTACTACAACCATTACTGAATCAAAACCGCGTTGTGTCTTTGGCAAACCCAGCACAAAATCCATGCTGAACGAATCCCATGGTTGACTAGGAATGGGCAATGGCATATAAAGTCCAGTGTTCTGACTGTGACCTTTTGCCAATTGACAAATTTTACACCTAGTCACATATCTCTACACATCCCGCTGCAAATTAGGCCAAAAATAGAAATGTTGTACCTGAGCAATGGTTTTATCAATTCCAAAGTGTCCTGCCAAGCCTCCGCTGTGTATTTCCTGTATGATATTTTCCCGCATAAAACAGTTGGGAATGCATAACTGCCCTCCTTTGAACAACAATCCTTCTTGTAGATTGTAGTCCAGCCACTTGCTGTCATTTCGTAACAGCGGGTTTTAGCAAGCCTCATAGGCCTCCATAAACTCGGTGTCGGTCGGATACATCTCTTTCAAATGTTCAAATCCTAAGATCTGCATTGTGCTCTCCTGTAACAGTAATGTTCTCCTACTAAGTGCATCTGCTACCTTATTTGATTGCCCACTAATGTGTTTTAGTACAAACGTGAAACTTTGCAAGTACTCAACCCAAGCTGCATGCTTATGGTTCAATTTGTGCTGCTGCATAATGTACTGTAACGCGGAATTATCAAAAAATAAAATGAATTCGTTACCCAATAGATAATGCCGCCAATGCTTCAAAGCCTGTACAATGGCGTAAAACTCCTTGTCATAGGTCGAGTACTTCCGTCGGCTCTCATTTAGCTTTTCGCTGAAATAAGCAACTGGTCTGTCCTCCTGGCTAATAACTGCTCCAATGGCTGTACCACTGGCGTCGCAACGAACTTGAAAAAGTTTGTTGAAATCAGGCAGTCTCAACACAGGTCTTTCAGTAATCTTCTTCTTCAAGATCTGAAAACTGTTTTCTGCTGCTTCAGTCCAGTGAAATGGCTGATTCACTTTCTTGATCATATCCAACATTGGTGCGCAAATCTCGCTGAAATTTCTGATGAACTTCCTGTAAAAACTGGCAAGTCCATGGAAACTTCGAACTTCAAATAAACTTTTCAAAGAAGGCCAGCTAACTATAGTTGTCACCTTTTCTAGGTCCATTTTTAATTCATTCTCCGCAATAACAAAACCCAGATATATCAGTTCTCGCTGAAAAAAGGTACATTTCTTCAAATTAATTAACAGCTTGTTCTGCTGTAATTTTCTCAACACACTCTGCAAGTGCCTGAAATGATCCTCCTTAGTCTTACTAAAAATCAGAATCTCATCCAAGTAAACTATTACAAACTTACCGTTAAATTCCTTCAGCACTTCATTCATCAGACGCATGAATGTGCTGGGAGCGTTGCTCAAACCAAACGGCATCACCAGCCACTCGTATAAGCCTTCGTTTGTCTTGAAAGCAGTTTTCGATTCATCTCCTTCACGAATCCGGATCTGGTGATATCCACTCTTCAAGTCAATCTTCGAAAAATAGGTCGCTCCACTCAAACAATCCATCATATCATCCATCCTAGGTAAGGGAAACCTGTACCTAACAGTAATCTTGTTAATAGCCCTCGAATCCGTACACATTCTCCACTCTCCTCCTTTCTTTGGAGCCAAAACAGTAGGTACTGCACATGGGCTCATGCTCTCCCGAATCAAACCTTTGTCCAACAACTCTTGGACCTGTTTTCTGATCTCTTCATGGTCCTTGGGACTCATGCGGTAAGCTGCTTTATTTGGCAGACTTGCCCCTGGTATAAAGTCAATGTAGTGACTAATACCCCTCCTAGGTGGCAACTCATCTGGAAGATCATCCACCACAATGTCTCCAAAATCCTGCAGCAACCTCTGAACTTCTTCTGGCAAATCTGAAACCTGTGTGTGGAGTACCACTGCCTTTGGTCTCCGTATGACAGCAAAATTTATCTCGCTGTCCTCAATCTGTTTTATGAATTCCTTTCCACCTAACAGCAGTGCTTTCACTCCACTAGCTTCCGCTGTATTTTCCTCCTTGATGGGTACAAGCGTATGCTTGATCCCATCTTTCACAAACTTATAGCAGTTAGTTTTCCCATCATGAACTACACTTCTATCAAACTGCCAAGGTCATCCTAACAGCAAATGACAGACATCCATTGGCATGACATCGCAAAGAATCTTGTCCTTATACTTACCAATCTAAAACTCTAGCTCACACTGTTCATCAACTAACAGTTGATGCCCCTTCTGCAGCCACGATACTTTGTAGGGAGTGGGATGTTTCAGCTTCTTTAATCCCAACTTCTCCACCATCTGCACAGCTACCAAATTATCAGTACTCCCATTGTCAATGATCAACTTACAGCATTTACCCCGTGACTTGCAAACAGTGCGAAACAAGGCCTTTCGCTGATCTGGTTCTGCAACTTCCTTTGCTGGTTTTAACAGCACTTTATTTAACACCAAGGCTCCACCTGTCTCTGGTGTATTTTCCGCTTCTTGGGGTGTCTCCTCAACGTCCTCTGGCTGAGCAACATAGGTTCCTCTCCCACCTGCTGGTTCACCTTCAGGACAGTCATATGACTTGTGTCCCAATTTATGACAACGGTAACACTGGACAGTTCCCCTGCCTCGACCAAATCCTCGGCCCCTCTGAGCTGGTCGTCCTTCCCTGTTGCTGTTGTCCTTATCTGTTGTGCCAGCAGATTTGGAACTGCTGCCTTCCTCATTTGGGCTTGCACCTCTACCTCTGCCATAAACTTTGCCTTTTCCTCTACCAGAACCACCTCCTCTCCTGGCATTCTGTTTCCTGTTTATTTTCTCCTCTGCCTTCAGTGCAAACTGATATGCTTCATCCAATGTTTGAGGTGAAAGAATTCCAATTTCATCTAAAATCTCCCCTCTCAAGCCATTTACAAATCTGGCTGTTTTCTCTGAGGTATCTTCCACATACCCTGCTCGCAGATTCAATTTATAAAATTCCTCTGTAAACTCCCTAACAGTCATTCCTCTTTGTTTCAGGTTTTGTACCTGTCTGTACAACATAATCTGATAATCTTTCGGTAGGAACTTCTCCTTCAGCTTTGCTTCCATTTTGGCCCACTTCTTGATTGGTTGTTTGTTTAGTCTCCTCCTTTCCACCTGAACGCTGTCCCACCATAAGGACGCATGTCCTTTCAGCTTGGTGGCAGCAAACTTTACTTGTTTGTCCTCACTGGTTTCCTCAAACTCAAAAAATTTATTAACTTCACTCAGCCAATCTAACAACACATCTGCAGACAAACTCCCGTCATAAGTAGGGAACTCATGTCTTGGCTTATGACTGAACAGCAAAACTGACTTCAATAATCTAAGTTCCAATGTCACTCCTTGGTACTCATCCTCCTCTGGTTCAACTGTTTCTTCATCACTATTATCTGCTGGGTTTCTTCTTCCCCCAGCCTCTATCACTGCCAATCTTTCTCGAAAAACTCGTATCTCCTCTCGCAATCCAATATCTACCGGCCTGTGGACTACTCGTCCTCTTCCTCTTCCTCTTCCTCTTCCTCTTCCTCTTGCTTCACCTTCACCTTCTACCTGTTCCATTAGTTCTGACTCAAGAAACTAGCTCTGATACCACTTATGATGGCCTCTCGCCAATACAAAATATCTCTGACTGATCGGACTTGTGTCCTGAAGCGAATTTAAGGTTGACTTAACTCTCTTGTACTTGCATCGGTAAGCAGATTAGGGTTATGACTGTCTTTCCCAGTTGGCAACCTCCATTTGCCGGTTCGCTCCTATATGATTCCAAATCTTTTTGTCAACTCATCATTTGTTACTGTGTGCTTTTCGTTTTCACCGCGCTCTGCTCTGTGGAGGGGTTCCATCCCTCTGTCACTCTGGTTTTATACTGATTTTAATGGGTTCCCTCGGCCCCTTCTTAATTTTACTATGGTGTTTCAATGCTATGAGGGCGCCGTCGCACTATACAGGGTTTGTATCTGTTTTCACTGGTTCATTTGCTCGACTTTCTTTGTTTGAATGTTGCTCCTATTCAGCTCTGCTGACATGCTACTTCATGACAGGGGTTCTCCAGGCGTTCTCATTCGAGTTACTCTTTGAATGGTAAGTTCTGGTTCTTTGCTACAGTCGTTTTTCTATTTCTTTTCGTGCCCTGACACACTCGTTCCGTGTCTTCAGGGTTTATGGACAGTTTTATGGCTTGGCTCAGCCTCCTCTGTTTAGGTAAACTCTCTCGCCTCTTCTTATTTTCGTTCTTCGTCTTTCTTTTAAGTTGTCCAGGTTATGACGCCGCTAATCCTCTCTGTTGTCTATCTACAGGTAGTCTAGTTCTATTGGCTTCTGGGTGATGCTCCTCTTGGTTGCTGTGCAAACATTTGGACCCTTCAAACACTGGTTTTCCAGGTAGGGTCTTAACTTATCGTCTCTCGTTCATAAGGGTTTTGTTGAGACTTAGGCTCATAGCTTTCTGTCGCCTGTGCGATGAGTTGAACTGCTCTCGGTCGTGTAATGTATTCATCTTCTAGCAATTTCGTTGAGGTACTGGCCTCCGTCTTGCAATGTGTTTCTGGGTTATTCGAAACCCTTTCCTGTATGTGGCTATTCGGTGATTTGAATCCCGGTCTATAGTTTTTGTTTGTGTGTTTAGCTGTCGGTGATTTTTGCTACACAAACCCTCGTCCTGTTGATAGGGTTTATTTGGAACCCTTGGGTATTTGAGAACCCAGGTTCGCCGACACTATGGCGTTCTATTATTGTAATAATTTTTATGACCTGTCTATCATACAATATATTGTTTTGGCAAGGCTCTGTTTTGGTTCTGATGTTGCGTTTCTTTTGGTCTCAATTGGACTGTGAGACAACTAGTTTAAGCATTATTCGTATTTATAATAAAAATGATACAATTAATTCGGTTTCAGTTTAGCATTGCTTTTAATCGTATTGTATGGAGGTCTTTACCTGAGTGGTTTATGCACGCACTCTCTTTGGTTCTGGAAACAGCATTGCTACGCATGTCCTCTGTTATTCTTGTTATCTTTCGCTGTCTGGAAATGTCGGTGTTTGGTAATCGTCTTTCTCCTCGGTCTGGAAGAATAAATATTTTGCACCTGCTCTCTGTTCTTTCCGTGTCTTCGTTCTATACTATTTTGATCATGCCAGTTTTGCTTCACACAGAATTATATTTTCATATATGCAATTTATCTGTTACAGTGATGATACGGTAGAATGAAAAGAAATAATCAATGTTTTACTTTAGAGAATGACTGTATTTCTTCTTGTTCTTTCTTCGGGGGGGAATCCCGTACAATGACTATCTTCTTGTTTTTATCTTTAAGAAACATAACTGTTCTTTGAGGAAACTGCCCCAACAAAAAGTTAACTGTTTATCAGTTTTGTTTAACTGTCCTTAACTAATTTAACATTCTTAAAGAAACTAATCAATTATTTGTTTCTGTTACTAATTCCTATTAAACAGTAACAGTGCTCCACTCTAATTATCCTAATCCTATCAACCTTCAGACAGATAAAATAAAATAAAACAAGTAAAATAAAGTCACGTAACTGACAAGCCCAACACTTGTCCAATTAAAATAAACGACTGTGTGTTCTGGTCTCTTCATGAGACTGTCAACCACTTTATGTCTCCTCAAAGCTGGATGCTCCTGCGTCATCCATGATCTCCCAATTCTAAGAGGGATCAATTCTTTTTTCACCCTAAATGTAACATTTCTTGGTAACCTCGCATGAAAATGTGAGTTAGAAATTTTTTACACAATTTACCCACAAATAGCTATCAAAATTACTATTGGAGATTCCACATTAAACATTAGTTAGAATCTTCATTGTCAAATAGAGTAACTCTAATAATGGAAAGCAAATGACATAACCATTAACTACCACTTTTGTAGCATGTTAACATACTTTCTGATGTAACCTTGCATTAATTCTAGGTTTTTTTAGCTCGGTTAATTAATCATATTCTTAATAATATAAACATCACATCATGCAAGCACTTATCATCATGAAACCCAAACAATAAGTTATCACATCATTGAACACCAATATACCGTGAAAACCCGGTAGGATCAAAACCGACAAATGTTTAATTTTATTATTAAAAGCTCGTGAGGGTGTTCACCCCTCACTCAATTGTTATAAGGGAGTTCATCTCTTGGGCATTGTTATAAAATATTACAAAAAATATCATCTCATAAACAACATAAATTGTTATAGGCTATTATAGTCACCATGACATCATTTACCCACAAATCCTTGAACCTTTTTTCTTTAGGGCCTAGTTCTTTACATGAGTGGATTATCCTACAATAGAGATTCCTTCAATATACATAGACCACTAACTTATTTTCTGCCATAACGGTCTTTTCCTACAACTGCTATTGCAAACAACATTTGATATCATGATTAAATCAATTATTAATCAAACCAATTCATAAATATATAATGGTGTTGTGGTGTTGCTTCACCATTTATTCATGTGAAATGCAAACAAAATATTGGAACATGCTTCTTTTAACACTATATATGAATTAATTATAAGTGTATAATCATGAATGCATTATAAACAAATACCACATTAACTAATATTCTCCCTCATATTCTTGCAAGACAAATCACTACAACTGTCCAGACATTCCTTTAAAGGAAACTAACCCATTAGTTATGATCTTCATGCATGCAAATATGTAAAGAAATCTAACACATCAAATGTTGTTCCTTTGGATGCAAATGAATATACTTTCTAAAAGACTGCTTAACACAATATAGCATGCAACATATCTTTCCTTTCCGAGGAAATCTAGTATAATAGGGCATGCAAAAACATGCTTTATTTTCTCCATAAAACTAATGCAATAAATCATACAAATACATGTCTTATTTTATAAAGATTATACCTGCATTACTCATACATACATATATATATATATATATATATATATATATATATATATATATATATATATATATATATATATATATATATATATAATTCCAAGGAAACCAACACATTACTATGGTATTTGTGCATCTAATTCATTTTCTTTCCCAAAGAATCTTTTTTAATGTAAGCTAACACAACATGCTATATTGCCCACATAAAAATGTATATTCTTTCCAAAAAACACTAATACAAATCTTGCATGAATATACATGATATTATTCCAAAATAAACTAACATAATTGTTATGATAGCATAAAATTAATCACATATAATTTTTTCTAAAGAAATATAGTTCAATAGTTCTTTTATCCATGTGAAGTACATATCTCTATAAGACAATGAATATTCTTTGTGTATGCAAGAGCTTATCATAATAATTGGTCTTTAATGTAGGCAACTCATATTCCCTTCTCTAGAATTCTACCATCATTAACTTCTACATGCAAGTTTCTCATGCTTCCCTTCCAAAATATTACCACATCTAACCATATTTTATACATAAAACCGTTTTAGGCACGTAAATGAAGAAATCAACACAATTCATAGCTAGACAATATTTTCAAGAGATTATTCTTTTAAAGAATATTTACATAATAACTTTTTGTATCTGCATGCAAAGACATATTTTAGAGAATATTTATGTAATAACTTTCTTTATCTACATGAAAAAACATATTTCCTATATGGCAATGACTACCCTTTTGTACATATAACATGTTTTTCTCTAACACGCTTCTAATTCAATGCACATAACCTTTTCAAGAAACAAGCATGTGTTTTTGTTCTTGTATGAACTAGATTCATAAGCATGTTTTAAGAAAACAATCTTTGGTTTTCATCAATTTATGCACAAAACTCCTATACATGTCTTTCTGCACTAAATCCTTGCAGTCTTTAAATAAACAATGTGGGAAATATATGCATATAGATTCATCAAAACCCTTCCAAGAAAATTAATCTAGCTAATTTTTCTCTTTTCCAAAACTTTGATAATATATGCAAAGACATTTGATTTCGAAATCTAATACAATGATGCATGAAATTCTTCCTTTTCAAGAATTAACATAGGAATTTATTTCAAGAATTCCAATATAATGGATATTATTATTGTGCACATATTTATATTAATATTTTATAGGAATCATGCTAATATCTCCATGGAAATTAATAATATAGTTTTTCTCATAATTTTTAAGCAATCTTTTCTATAATGAAATAATAGTGTTTCCTTTCTCTTTTCATAAGAAAAGTTTACATACACTCTTTTCATGAAAAAATATTATGATTTATTTAATCTTTTTATGTGCAGATTTCACATGTACTTTCTTTCCAAGAAAACAACATCCCTTATTTATCTTTTACCATGCAATTTTTCTTTCAGTAAAGTAATGTGATTCATTTATCTTTTACATTGCAATTTCTTACATGAAACTACTATAGTTTCTTTATCTTTTACCATGGAAAGTTCACATGCATTGTTTATAAAGTAATATCGTTTCTTTATATTTTACCATCGAAATTTCATATGCATTCTTTATGACAAGTAGTGTGACTTCTTAAAAATTTCATATGCATTTTTTATGACAAGTAGTGTGACTTCTTAAAAAAAAATTGTTTCCAGGATTCAGATGCATTTTCTTTTCAAGAGTAACATATCTGAAATATGTGTTTTTAATAAAACATCATGGTTTCTTTGTTTTTAATATGTAAAGTCCTCATGCCGAACATTCCAATGAAATAATCAATTCCTTTACCAAAAAAATCCCTGCAACTCTCAAGAATCTAGAGCAATATTTCCAATTAATAAAATAACCTATCATTCTTTGCACAAAACAAATGTAATTTCTTTCCAAAGAAGTCAAAGTTACTTATATTATGTGTGTAATAACCACCATGAAGCCCCATGTGCATACCTGATGTTGACGAATACCTTTCGTTGGAGCCATAACATTCCTTACCAAAGTTGTGATGATCAATGCCTCTAGAACTCAGATGATGAAAACTCGGATGATGAAAACTCCAGTTCATGAAGATGAAAGTGATTTTTCCACTCTAAGAATGAATTTAAAAAACCTATAAAACTTTATTTTTGGCAATGAGTTATTATTTTCTTTATTTGATTCAAACTAGTTGTCGACTAAATCATAACGGTTATATTTTCAACAATTTCTTTAAGCATGGTAAAAATAATCTTTTCCATTGTGAATGTCAATGTAAATGCAATTTATAGGGATATTACAGAGCTTTGTGTCTCAAGATATTTTATTCATTCTGACTTTGGATAGATCCACAATAAAGATAAATCTAAATTAGTTTAACTATTAATTATAATGATTATTATTAACTTAATTTTTAATTTTATTTTATTTTAATGTGATTTAACTAACTCAAAATATTTAATATAATATGACATTACACCTTTATCATATTTAGCATGAAAAAACTTACCAATGCAGCTAAAATAAAAATATTGAATTCTAAATTCCCTCCCTCCCTCCTAATTTGGATATTACTTTACATGACCTTCTTTCACTATAACTACATTTGATTTATTAAAACTATTAACAGATTCAAGTAATTTACATGGTTGAGTTATATCCATATATAGATAAAATTATTGTTTATATGATTGTTTTATTGGATTATGACAAGTTATATGAAACATGTCGTCACCAGCAAATACGATGTTATATTACAAAAAATTAAAAAATAAATAAATTAAATAAACAGTAACAACAGACATTAAGATAATCTAAATTTATCATAAAGGAACATGGATTAATTTCTGTGTGTGAGTGAAGCTAGTTTCATAGATCATTTAAAAAATATTAGTAGCAGTAGCCTAATGCAAGTCTTTAGTCTACCGAGAAACGACAATATTGAATGTATATACGGCATTTTGCTTTTGGATAGTTTTGATTCAAAATTTCGCAAAATTTTTAAATATATTAGTAGATAACATGTAGAAAATTAACTTTGTTTAAAGTACTTTGGTTTTATTAAAAAATATAAAATATATTAAAAATTTTGGAAAAAAAAATAAAATAATATGAAATTAATAATTCAAATTTTAATATGATGATGATGTTAATGATGATTTTTAACATTCACTAAGACTAATGAGGTTTATAAGATTTTATGAAAGAAAGAAGTGTTCTTAGGCTTTCTTAGAGCATTATAGTTTTGGTGATTTAACAAGATAAGAAGGTTGGTAGTGTGGCACATGTTTTGGAAATGGGAACCGATGTCAGAAAGAGCCATGCAATCCAAGAGGAAGTTCTTTTCATCTTTAACCATCTTTGTATTGCACAATTGATAATTTCTTTCATCCCAAGGTGTTTTGGGGATATACCAATGTTCAATTCACTTCTAAGTTCATTGGAGTTAGTTCTTATCTTTGTCATGATCATCTTCCTCTTAGCACTCCATGAAAGAAAGATAATTCTGGTTAGGGAGAGTGGGGTTGATCACCTCCTTATAATACCGTAGATGTTTTTTCCCCTCTAGCTCATTTAATATTATCTTTATTCTTCAATATGATCTCCTCCTTTAGTTCTCAATAGTCAAACCAAGACTGGAGATCCTTGTGCCAATAGGGTTTAAGCAAGAAGTGGGGGTTTTGGTTAGAGTTCAAAGTAATTTTGGGGAACCTCTTGGTTTTTATCTTGTAATGTTTCTTAGTATACATCATATTAACTAAATAGAGCCATGCTTTCAATGGGAGAAAGGCCAGCGTCATTAAAAAAAAGATACGATAGGGAGTATTGCCTTCAATCTTGAGGTTGTAAGTTATTAATTACTTTTGGATCAGCTTGATCTTCCTCCACGACTCTTTAGATATATTGCAACAGTTGAAAATAATTAATATTATTTTGTATTAATGGAGAAATAGTTACACAAGTTGTAACATATCTCCTTAGTTTAGGAATTGTTCCTAGAGTTTCGTAGTTTGGTTGCAACTTCCTGTTGTACTTAATGATGTAATCTTTCATTCATAAATAATAGAGTGAACGGAGAGAGTACTCTTTGTTTGAGTGCAGTCTCCAGGTGCTATATTCACCTGTGAGCTGTAACTCCTTCTTTTTCAATTCAAGTGTGATTTTTATCTTGGTATCAAAGCGAGGTTAGGGACAGCCTTAATTTTTTTCTTTTCGTTAGGGATGCATCCTTGCACATAACTGTCGTGGCGGTGGAGTATACAGAAGATTCGTAGGATCAGGTGGACTGTAGCAACACCTGTAGCACAGGTCTCAGATGACTGATCATCTCTGAGCACAAGAAAGGGTTGGCGCGGTTTTGACAGGAACAGTGGCGCCATTTTTGAGCGGAGCAAAGAGTTGGCATGGGTTTTTAAGGAATATTCGCGCCATTTGGCACGGCTTTTAGAGCGATAGTCGTGTCGATGCGCTAGAAAACGCTATTGGCGCGGAAAATCAAGCCTTAAGCATGCCCATTACATGCCTCGCATCGATTTTGTTTCTGGCACGGGTCCTTCATTGTCTAGAAGTGACAGCTGTTTCTGGCGCAGGTTTTTCACTGTCGGGAAGCGCCAACCTCTTTCTCCTTGGAAGATCTGCAATTTTTTTTCTTTTTTTTTGCAGATCAGCCTTTCCCGGTGGTGGCTCTTTGAAGCTTCAGATTTGCTCGGTGGCAGCAGATCGGATTTGCCCGGTGGTGGCGCATTGGAATTCCTGATTTCTTCGGTGGCATCAGATCAGATTTTCCCAGTGGTGGCGCATTGGAGTTCCTGATCTGTTTGGTGGCAGCAGATCGGACTTGCCCAGTGGTCGCACATTGGAGTTCCTGATCTGTTCGGTGGCAGCAGATTGGACTTGCCCGGTGGTAGCTCATTGAAGGTACAATTCTTTTTTCTTCAGCAAAACAGAGGTTCGGATCTAGTATATGGTGTTTTTTTTTGTGACCTGAAAGTGTTCTGTTGGATAGACTTATTCATCAAAGGATCATAAATTTTATCAGTGCAATATGAATAACAGTATAGAATCATACCTCCACGAGTCTGGCAAACTCGATGGATTGAATTTCACCAACTGGAAATTCAAGATGCAAACTTTACTTGAAATCGCAAATGCGTGGTCAATTGTTATAGGAAATGAGCTGAGACCAGGATCAGCTGCACAAGAGCAATATTGTGATAAAAGGGAGACAAAAGAGAAGGTAATATTGAAGATGTCTGTCAAGGACAATGTTATCCCACATATTAGAGATTGTAAATCGGCCACTGACATTTGCACGACGCTCAAAAACCTATACTAGACGCAGAATACAAATCATATCGTGTCACTCAAAGGCAAGCTGTTTGCATTGAAGATGGAGGAGAATGAGTCCACTGCTGGATTCATTGCTAGAGTTAAAGATCTGAAGGACAGATTGGGAGATATTGGAGAGAAAGTTTCTGATTCAGATCTGGTCACGATCACGTTGAATGGAATGACTGATGAATACCAGGTGTTCATCTCAGGGTTGTTAGCAAGGGAGAAAGCCCTTGCGTTTGAAGAGCTGACAGGGATTCTGCTACAGGAAGAAGAGAGATGACAAAATTTGAAATCAAAGAGCAATGAACTTGCTCTGATGGCAAAAAGGAGACAGTATAGTGTGAAGGAGCATCAACAACTGCAACAGTAGTAGTAGAAAGGTGCCAACACATTTTAGAAGAGATTGTTTAAAGGTATGTCTGCTAATAATTTTACCATCAAGAAATGTTTTTACTGTGGAAAACTTGGTCATCAGATTAAAGATTGTTATAAAAGGCAGGCAGACGAAGGAAAAAACAAACAGAGAAAACATAAGAGTTACTTTGTTGAGGAAGAAGAAGACCATAGCCATGAACTTCGACTATTTATAGTCGGTTGTGCTCTTTCAGCTTTAAAGGGAGATGAAGACGACATATAGTATGTCGACTCTGGCGCATCCTCACATGTGACTGGTAAGAAGGAATGGTTTGAATTTCTTGAAGAAACTTCATGTGGGTCGAAAATCTATTTAGGAGATGACAGTGGATATGCGATCAAAGGATATGGTGACATTCCTGTAAAGTTACCTAGTGGTGACATTAGACATCTTAAAAATGTATTGTATGTTCGAGGAATTAAGAAAAAATTGGTCTTTGTCTCAATGATTACTGATCAAGACATGCAAGTTCAATTCTTTAAGACTAATTGTGTCATTAAGGATAGCCAGATGGAAACAGTTGCAACAGGAGTGCGCGTGGGGAACCTGTACAGACTAGATGTGAAGAGTATGCCACAGCAAGCAGTGGTTGCAGCTGGATTGACAGTTGAAGATCTCTGGCATCACAGATTCGACCATCTTAATCTGCAAGACCTCATCTTACTTCAGAGAAAAGGTATGGTTGATGGACTCCCTGTTCTCCATAATGTTAAGCTAGATTATGATGGATGTGCATTAGGGAAAATGCATAGAGAAGAGTTCCCTTTACATGTCAATAGAAAGGAAAGAGATATTTTAGAACTGGTGCATACAGACATCTGCGGACCTATGCAAACTAGGTCATTAGGAGAAGCATATTACTTTCTTTTATTTACAGATAATTGCACTAGATTTTCATGGATATACTTTATGAGTAAAAAGAGTCAAGCCTTTCAGTATTTTAAAGATTTTAAATCCATGGTAGAAAACCAGACAGGAAAAAGGATAAAAATTCTTCGCTCAGATGAAGGGGGAGAATACAATTTGGGAGAGTTCATGGATTTCTGCAAGCAGCATGGAATTGTGCAACAGTTTACAGTGCCCCATACTCCACAAGAGAATGGAGTGGTAGAACGGAAGAACATAACTCTTGTCGAGTGTGCAAGAAGCATGCTTCAAGGTAAGGGTCTCTCAAATGGTCTTTGGGCAGAAGCTATTAACACTGCTGTGTATTTAAAGAATAGGAGTCCTACTAGATGTTTAGGCTTCAAAAACCCTTTTGAAGCATTCTTTGGATTCAAACCAGCAGTAAGTCACTTAAGAATATTTGGGTCAAAAGATTGTGCTCATATACCTAAGGCAGATAGGAAGAAGTTAGATCCCAAAGCCCTGAAATGTATATTTGTTGGATATGGCACTGAGTTCAAGGCATATAAGTTATATAATCCTGTGACTTACAAGGTTTTTGCAAGCAAAGATGTCATATTTCATGAACAGGTTGAAGAAGGAAAGGAGGATTCTAACAGTGATTGCCACATTCCATTGCTAATAGAAGAAAACAGTGAGGAAGATGAAGAGCAGGAGTAGAAACAACAAGAAGAAGTAACAGATAATGTAATCAATGATGATGCAAGCCTAGAAAACGCTGAAGTAGATAGAGTTGAGGTAAGTCCCCTACCAACGAGATCGGGTAGGAGACTAGATTATCTTCTAGATTGAAAGACTATGCATTAATGTCAAAGATTGTAAACATTGTAGAACCTGCAAATTATGAGGAAGCAAGTAAATCTGATGCATGCAGGCCTGCAATGTATGAGGAAATAGAATCAATAAATAGAAACCATACTTGGGATTTGGTTGAATTGCCTGAAGGTAAAACCCCCATCGGATGCAAATGGCTGTATAAACCAAAAATAAAGGTAGATGGGAGTATAGAGAAACTTAAAGCTAGACTGGTAGCAAAGGGTTACTCACAGCAAGAGGGAATAGATTTCGATGACACCTTTGCTCCTGTAGCCAAACTAAACACCATTAGAATGCTAATTTCCTTAGCAAAAAAACATAAATGGCAGCTACACCAGCTAGATGTTAAATCTGCATTTCTGAATGGTGACTTGAAAGAAGAAATTTATTTAGTACAGCCTGAAGGTTTTGTGAAAAAAGGACAGGAACATCTTGTGTGTAAATTGAAAAAGGCACCTTATGGTTTAAAACAGGCACCCAGGTTGTGGTATGAGAAAATTGATGCATTTTTTGTACAACATGACTTTCATAGGAGCTTGAATGATCCAAATCTGTATACCAAGTTTAATAAATAGAGGCAAATTATTTTGACTTCTTTGTATGTAGATGATATGATTATAACATGGAATGCTAACAATCTGATCAAAGAAATCAAACAGCAAATGTCACAAGTGTTTGAGATGAAAGATCTCAGAAACCTTCATTATTGCTTGGGATTGGAGGTATGGAAAGATTTTGGACAAAATTTTCTTACTCAAGGGAAGTATGCTAGAAGCTTGCTGGAAAGGTTTAGAATGGAGCTGTGCAGATCAGCAGCAACACCATTACAACAAAATTTAAAGTTGAGTAGTGACGATGGTACTAAAGAGGTGGATGCCACTATGTACAGACAGCTAGTTGGCAGTTTGATATATCTGACTACAACTAGACCAGACTTGGCATATTCAATTAGTGTGTTGAGCCAGTTCATGTCAAAACCACTCAAAAGTCACTGGGTCACAGCAAAAAGTGTGTTGAGGTATCTTAGTGGTACTAGTAATTATGGCATTTTGTACACTGACACTTTTGATGTTCTGATGTTATTCTAGTAGGTTTTTCAGATTCTGATTGGGCAGGTAACTTGGACGATCGAAGATCTATCATAGGTTACGCATTCAGCATTGGATCCGGGGTCATAGCATGGAGCAGTAAAAAGAAAAGCACTGTAGCTCTATCTTCATGTGAAGATGAGTACCAAGCATCGTATGCAGCCACATGTGAAGTTATCTGGTTGAGAAGACTTCTCAACGATGGAGGAGAAGAGCAGAAAGAATCAACTATTATCAAAACTGACAACGAGAGTACCATCAAGCTTGCATACAATCCAGTCTTTCATAAAAATACCAAGCACATCGATACTCAATTTCATTTTATTCGAGAGAAACTATAGTCAAAAGAAATATGTGTTGAATATTGTAAAACTTGTGATAACATGGCTGATATTTTTACTAGGCCTCTTGGGCATGTAAAGTTTGAATTGTTTAGAGGGATGTTAGGAGTTCAGGATAATCCTTTCTCCAATAAGGGGGCAGTTGAAGATAATTAATATTATTTTTTATTAATGGAGAAATGGTTACACAAGTTGTAACATATCTCCTTAGTTTAGGATTTGTTCCTAGAGTTTAGGAGTTTGGTTGCAACTTCCTGTTGTACTTAATGATGTAATCTTTCATTCATGAATAATAGAGTGAACAGAGAGAGTACTCTTTGTTTGAGTGCAGTCTCCAGGTGCAGTACTCACCTGCGAGCTGTAACTCCTTCTTTTTCAATTCAAGTCTGATTTTTATCTGCAACTCCAAACCTCACATCCATACAAAAAAGCAGGGGTGCTAAGAGTCTAAAAACCAACGCTTTTTTACTCCATACTCAAAGATCAATAGTCTTACAATCATTTTAAAGCACATAACAAGCTTTGCAGCTGCCAATAATCCTTTTCTCATAGAGCATTGCAGCTTCCCCATATGTTTCTAGCTTATCAATATAAATTAAAAAATAAAATAAAAAATATAAGATTAAAATATTTTTATTAAAAAGAAATTAAGGGATATAATATTAAAAATAATTTAATAAATTGATTTAGAAAAGATAAGTGAGCATAGGTCTACCCATAAGTTTCTAATTTAATAAAATATTTATAAAAATAAATTCGAAAAAATGAAATATATAATATTAGAAAATAAAAATATTTTTGTTTAGAAATTATAAAAGTATAGTTCAATTGTGTAAACTTTTTTATATATTTAGTGTTTTATTGACATTAATTATTATTTTTATTAAATAAAAATAGCTAGTGTTGTTGAAAGAATTAAGCATACTTTTAAAAAATTATTGATCTATGTGCAAGAGGTTTCGCTTACTAAGCATCATTTAACATTTGAATAATATAATAATATATAATAAATTAAATGGAATATCCATCTTAAAGCCTCTGAGGGCGTTGAGCAAAATGACGTGCCCAAGAGAAAATGATCGGTTAAGCCCTCGAGGAGGGAAGGAAACTAGCACCTAGGTTATAGATAGAATTAAGGGTAGATCCGATTCGAAATCGAATTTATGACCGCACACATGTTCGTCTTTTAGGGTTTAAGTAAATTTGAAGTCCAGATTAAAAGTTTATGACCGCACATTATGTTTATATGTTTATTAAGTAATTTTGAAGTCAAAATTAAAAGGTAATATGTGATACATAAAAATTAACTACTGAAGCAATAGTTGTGCCAATTTTTAAGATCATCGAGTATCGAATTCTAGGTGGGATATGCCATTAAATCTAAGACTATATTCACCTCTTTTGTAGGTTTAGTTTTAATTTAAGTGATGCATATTTTTGACTCTATATTGCTAATCATAACTTCGGTATCACAAATATCGTGTTCAATTAAAGGACCTGAAACAAGATCTCACGATAAGCAACTACACTTAACTAGCTTGTTTTTTTCTTCTCTTTCTTTTATTATCTCCATTCAATCTCTTGTTTTGTTTTGAATGTAAACGTCCATTTTATATCAATAAATACATCTAGATTATACTCTACTTTTTAATCTAGTGTGTTTCACCACTTGTACTTGATAACTTTGCGTTTCTCTTTTTTTTTTTTTTTCTTTTAACTTCTTCTGATTAATTTCTATTGATTTGAAGGTGCACGCCCTAGATATAGCAAACAACACAAATAAAATTATAAACACAATTCTTGAAGTCCTCTGTATTCGCTTATTTTTTTCAGCTTCAGAGCATAATTACAATTAAATATCTGCATGTTTCAACGGGTAATTGCAAATGTACTCTCGAAAAAGGAAACACAAAATTATGTAGCTTACAAGTCTTACAAGTCCGCTGAAACCTATATGCAATTAGAACTGGCTTTAGATCCAGTTCCAGCGAAACTGGTTTCTTATAAATACAATTACTTTATGTGGAATCTTGTAACTTTCAAGTGCAGAAGTCACTTTCATTGAAGTAAATTTGGAAGAAATTAGGTAACACCACAAAAATAATCTTTACAGTTTGCAAACCGTAGTTGCATGAAGGTGTTAATTTGCTTAAAAAAAGATTTATTTATTTTATAATTTGGGACTCGTTTATTTTTATTTTTAGACAGATATGTGCCAACTCCACATTTAACATGAATACTGGGCTTTTATATATATATAATAGTAGATAGATATAGATAAGATAAGAATCTTTAAGTAAAGTATTAAATATGGTTTTTATATATCATAGTTTAATATGTTATTTTGATATAAAGTGTTTGTATCATAAAGCATATAAAATAGATTATGCAAACATTATATCTTTTAACTCATATAAGCTAAAGAAATAAATATTTATAAAAATAAATGAAAAAAGAATAGTTTAAAATGATTAGTATAAGTTCTAATGATGTGAAAATATGATTTTTAATCTTATTTAATTTATAAAATGAATTATTATCGTTGTCTAGATAAAAAGATTGAAAAATCATATTCTTTATCATATAAGAATAAAAAATATTTATTTATAAAAACGACGTTGAAAGAGTTTAATAAATATGAAGCACATTATTATGTAGATAAATATTTTTGGAAATATCATATTTTAAATGCATAAATGTGAAAGGGAAAAATAATATTCTCTTAATAATATAAGAAAAATATTTTTTTATAAAAATGAGTGAGAAAGAGTTCAATGAATATGATGCATAATTTTAAGTAGATAAAAGTGAAAAGGAGAGATCATATTCTCTTAGTCAAATAAGAATAAAAAAGTCTATTAAAATGAGTTAGAAAGAGTTGAATGAATATGATAGGTAATTAATCATTACTTTCAAAAATTAACTATAGTTTTCTTAGATAAATTATAAGATGGATCTGCAAGAAGTTTTCACTTCATGAAATTTGATCTCCCTTAAGGCTTCCTAATTAGTGGGGAATGTTTCTCATTCAATGGTCTCCGGATTTTAATCCTACCACATAAATCTCTTCTACCCTTTAGAAATTATATTTCCATATCCTCCCCTTATTTCCTATAGGGATGTTATTTTCAAAGCAATATGTGAAAAATTTTGCCACTACCTCATTAGTTTTTAACTCAAGAACAATAACTTATTTGTGTTATAATTTATGTTAAAACATATTTTGCAAAAAGACTCCTTGAGGAGATTCAAATCGACTTTGAGAGTTGGTCCCATCTTTAAGATTTAGACTATGAACATGTTCCTTTAGAATCATCTAGTTCCTTTAGAATCATCTGCTTAAGATCTCTAATTCTCACAGCTTGAATGTCTAATATTTCTCTCTAATTCTCACAGCATGAATGTCTAATATGTCTCATCCCTAACAACCTAAATCTCATAAACATCATCCCTCCACTAATATATTTGAAGGTTTGAAGTCTTGAAGAACATAAATCATAATGAGATGTGCCTTGAGAGACTAATCATAATATTGAAAAAAATCTTCCTTTAGATAAGAAAGAAAAAGAGGTTACTTAGAGTAAGATAAGGATATCAATATCCGTCTTCTTCTCCTTCCTACTATATTTAGATGTTCTAAAATGAAAATAATGATCTTCCCCTTAGTTAACAGGAAATGGAAAAGATTGAAGCAAGAAATACTCAAATTCTAGTGCACATCCTTCTTTAGCCTTGTATGGTTCTATTGGGGGAACATTTGATTAAATCTTAGAAATTGCCTCGTATTCTATTGGGGTAGATTTCATTAAATATTAGAAATGTTTTAGTTTTGTGCAATGATGTGTAAGTAATATGTAATAATCTACTCTTGTTTTCAAGTCTCACAATGTTGGTATTAGATCACCCCTTCTTTTGTTGGGAGGAGGATGGTATTTTTTTTTAGAATCATTGAGAAATGTTCATTTGTACTATTAGTTCTCATGTATATTGGCTACTTGTTTAGGCTAGATATTTTTGTGTAATAGAAAATTATTTTTTGGTTATATATACATATACACGCTTACTTATACTTGTAATCATAAAATATACCATATTATTATTGAGCAGAAAAATTGAGGAAAAATTATAAAATGCTTAAGAAAATAAAAAAAGGGATTAAATTAAGAAAATAAAAACATTTTTGATAATAATTTAAAAAAAATAATTAATTGAATAAAAAAATCTAAAAAAAATTGCTATAAAGGTTTTTTAGTTTTTTTTAGTAACATTAGTTGATTATTTAAAAAAAATAGATGATTTTTATTTTATATAAAATTAAGGAAGAAAATATATTAAAATATCAATAAATAAGTGAAATATAATCTAAACTTTTATACTTTTAATTTAAATAAAAATAAATAAAAAGTTTTTATTTTTTATTTTTAATATCAAGATATAATATTTTTAATTATAATTTACTAATTATAATTTTGAAATTTTAATTTGAATTATTTATTTTAGATATTAAATTTTAATTTAATATTATACGATAATAGAAAATCATATAATATTTATATAAATATATTTTAAATCTAAATAGCCCATTATTAACCCTATGTGAAAGAAATTCTATTCTTAAAGATAGAAAGGGTTTCCTAATCTATCTTGCACCTTCCAAATTAATATTTAAATAAATTTTATGATGATACATGTTTTAATTGTATGTTAAGCTAGTGGTATTTAAAATATAAATTTAATAGTACACGATAATCATAAATTCATATAATATTCATATATAAAAATAGATTTTAAATCTGAATAAGTAAATTATTATCGAGGTGTCAAGATAATTTTATTTTTAAAAATAGAAAGTTTTTTTTTAAGTTTATCTTACCATTTTCAAATTAATGTCTAAATAATTTTATGGTGATACATGTTTTAATGGTATGTAATGGTATGTATACTAGTGAGTATTGCGAGACTATTTATGATTAAATTTTATTAAAATATAGTATTTTAATTTTTTAATTTAAATAAAAATGTATATAAGTAGTTTAGTTGTATGATATGGAGAATTTAATGACAGTAAGATTGAAGATTTAAATTTAAGTAATTGTGTATTTATAAATAAATAAATAAATAAATAAAATTTAGAAATATAAATAATATCTTCATGAATGATAAATAAATAATAAATAAATATTTTATAATTAAAAGATAAATATTTTTTTATAAATTTTTAATTTAAATAAAAAAATTATCTATCAAACTAAGATTTAAAAAACACATTATATATAAATTAATTAAAAAACATATACCATTTATATATATATTTAATACCCAAATGCGAGTGAAATCAATGTGTCATAATGTTTCACAGGACGGATGGAGGCGCTTGGGCACTTGGTACTGCCAGATGCAGACCCGTGTGATTCTCTAGAAGCTTATTTGGTTGATGTGTGTGACATTCAAGCGACTCACTCGGTACTTGAGGGATCATTTACATAGCAAAAGATTTGACATGCTCTCTGCATTCACTGCTCATCCCATCCAAGGTATGGCTTTAGTTATTTCATCCATGGCATTAAGGGATTTCCTTACCATTGTAAGCGCCCTACCTTCGTGTCTCTGGTTAAAGCCGCAAGTGGGTTTCTGTGGCTCGGTGTTCTCTGACAACAACGGTCAATTTTCGTTGTGTATTCCGTTTCTTGTTCACCTCTGGCTTGGGAAAGTGTGGCGTTTAGATAGAAGTCTTGTCTCTGGAAACTTTGGTAAGCTTTCAACTTCCCCTGCTACTTTTCCTGCGTCGCTCTCCCTGCATTTTCAGTCCTACCGTCCGGGTCTTAAGTTGGTTTCTGCATTGTGTAACCTCTCTTTGGGTTTTTGTAATGACCAGACATTTTACGTAAATAAATTATTATTTACCCTTATAGGTGAATAAAATAATAGAAATTATTATTTTCTTGAAAACGATGAAAATATTATTTGTGCAAAATGGTATAATATGAATTGCATGATATATGTGTACACAGTAACTTTATGTGAAAAGTTATTTACTCTTCCTGCTTAAAGATAAAGGAAAACAGTTGCCAACATATTAGGGGAAAAACCCTAACTGTTTTCTCTTTCCCATAGAAAAGGGGAAAGAAGAAAAGACCCGGGGTTGTTGAATGAACAAACGGGAAGACAAGAAAAGGCACTGGAGCAGAAGAAGAGGGTGCTATGTCTGGTGATGACCAGATAGCACAGGCACATTTGTGTTTCATATTGCTGAGGCTGTGGCCGGCAAGAGAGCTTGGGGGAGAGACTCAGTTCGGATGACTGGTCTCGTGGCTGGGAGGACATCAAGCATTCAATCACCTTCTACGTGCTGTAGAAGTGCAAAAGATAAAAGACAAGGATACACAGGTAAGTATCTGTAGTTTTCATTAAATCTGGAAGACTAGTTATTACACTATATTCCTAAAAAAATCTGATTATAGTTGCTGTGAGTGTGGCTTTTGGGCTGTAAATCAGAACCTGCGTATTACTGAAAACAATACCGGTAATGATTAATGCCTCTGCTAGATACATATAAAGTATAAAGTAAGAAAAGAAATAGTGAATGAGAATTTGAACAGTATCTTGTACTTTACTCTTAGACAAGTTAAAGTGTGAAAAATAAAGGACAGTAATTATTAGGTGCCAGAATAGAATAGAATGGCCGAATTACCTTTATCAGGTATGAAAATAGGTGTATATATATTAAAACCTACGCTATATAACAGCACCTGAAATAACCGTTTATTCCTAACATAGAATTCCATGAGCAGTGATTCATACGTTGGCAATAATTATACAAGTATTGAAAATGTGAACAAACAATACACATATATTCGGAATGAAATTTCATTATGGACTGTAGCAGCCAAAGAGGATAGATACGATGTCCTGTAAATATATATACATTTCCAGATAAATAGCAATTCAAACCCTCGCAAGAATCATAGTTTCGATAAGGGTTATAAGAAAACAAAATTACTGTAATAGACTTACAACGTAAACACTACGAAAATAACCGCCGAACCTCATAACTGTAGCAGTATCCGGTTGGCCGCATACACAGGTGAGAACCACCTGGTAGTATGGCACCAGTGTGATGTCAATTAGGGAATGAAGGTCATACCATCCGCTCGGCGGATAAACTTATTTAACATCAAAGCTAGAAGACAAATAAAGAAGATTTCGACTGGAGCAATTAACAGGTTGATCACCAGCTAATGATGAGGAGTGGTAACCCACCAAGAGTAGAGCTGTTACTAGGCCGTAACAGGCTTCCTCCTCAATTCCACACATAAACATATCAGAATTATTAATAAGAATCTTTCGTTCGGATTAGTCAATTATCAACAATAAAATGCATAAGCATCATTATCAACTCATTTATCCATGTATCATCTAACCTCCGAGGGGCGGCAAACCCAGAAAGAGTAGGGTCATAAACCAAAACCCTCAGAACATTTCATTAAAAACAGAAGTAAATAACCAGTGTGTAACATGAGAAGATTCGGTGGCTCGTGGGGAGCGGCACCGCGCACTAACAGAGTATAAGCATATTAAAACATTAAAAATGCAATAAGAACTGTAACATGCAAGGACTGTTCGACAACTGGAGACAAACCCAATAATCCTGATGCATTAACCACGGCGATCAATAGCGAGTTCATTACAATATGTTTACACTGAGAAATCGAATAGTTACAATATGGAACAGAGGTAAATGAACGCAAGCTCGCCCCATAGGTCTGAGCTTTCTGACAGGCCATAACTAAATCAAAAACCCTATGCACAAATCTACACATACGGCGACCTGGGCTTCAACCCAAAACAATGGTAAACAATGAACAAAAAGGAAGTTCTGCCAAGATGAGGCCATTGCGCCAAGCTATGATAGAATTGACAAAACCCTGGTAGAGAAGAACAATATAAGTCGAACTCCAAGATTGAATCAACCAGTAAAAAGTCTACAGTGATAGAACGCTTACCGATTAGGGGGTTGAAGGTCGAAACCCTGAATAATCCTCGGAATCGCAGCCTCATCGGTCTGCTACCCTGCTCCAACCAATATTAATCAAGGTAGTTAGCGTATTTACAAAAATAAAGTGAACTAATACAGTAATGAAACTACAGGAAATGCACATCACCTGTTACAGAAGGAGTTAAGGGTGAGGGACAGTGAAGGTTTCACCACCGACCAGGCCGTCTCTAGAGTTCCTCCAAGACACCGGTGAGTTGAACCAGAAGTGCCCACGGTAATGGCATCCCGATCATGGCAGCGACGCCGGAGCAAAGACTACATCTGTAGAGCTGAAGCAACAACGCAAATGACCAGGACCGCGTGAATGAAACCCTATGTATCACACCGTCCAAGGCACATCGATCTTCCACCGTTCGATCGCTGGAAGTGATCTTGACTGAGGATCACAATGAGAATCCCGAGAGGTGGTGTGGCGGGACTGTAACATTAATGTCCCCAGCTACCAAACCCAAAGTTCAGTGATGCGGATCGATGGCGTGGACCATGGATGCCAAGTGTCACACGCAGAGCGCCTCAACCTGCCGCCAAACGGTTTGATATGTATCGTATAAAGCAACCAAGGACAATCATCCGCCAGAAGATAGATATGCAGGATCATTTCATTTATAATCATATCCGTTATTATCAAAGTCAATTACTATGATGACATTAATATATAGATGTGTAGGTAATGTAATAAATTTTTTTTATTATTGTGTAATGTTAGCATTTGGAGGGTTATGACAGTTTTGCTTTTGGTTTCCCGGATTGTTTAATCACCCTCCGGTCTCGGCTTCTGCGGACTCTCCTCATCAAGGTGCGCCACAGAATGAGGAGTCGTTCCAGGGGAAGTCTGGGAGGGCGTGGAAAATGGCCGGCTCCCAGCTCTATGGATCTTGCTCACAATCCAATTCCGTATCATGGGTTCCAAACAACTCATTTCACTTTTCAGAGCACTTTGAATAGACCTGTAATCACTGCCAATATCACCATTCTCTTCTCTAAAGAAGAAGCTCCGCCTCCAATTCAGGTGCACCTGATGTCTGAGCCTCCTCAGGAAGCTTTCAAAGAAGCTCGCAGTCAAAGCAACAAACAGGTTACTGTAGGGGAAATTCTGGTGAAATATCAGGGGGGAGACTTGAAAGGAGCGAGGCTCCCAGTGCCTCTCGGCCTTTGGAAACCGTTGTCTTGAGCATTCGGGAAGAGATGGATAGTGACACGCATCCCGTGATGAGGCACCCAGGCGATGAAGATGTTGGACATGAGGATGCTTGGAAGGATAACGCCTGTCTGATGGTGGAGGAACCTCAGCGTGAGGATATTGCATTTTGAGGCCATCTAGGTCCTTCCCTTTTTGGTTTTCCGGATGACTAACATGATCAAGCTCAAGTGGTTTTGGACGCAGCTCGGGTCAGAAATATTCAGACAGGTGGTCTTAATTTTCTCTATGTTGCTTAGAAATGTAAAAATCTTCTCGAATTTTGAGCAATGTAATGGTCTCGTGCTCTGGCCATATGCTCTAGACAGACGGGTTTCTCCTCCTCTTAATGTTTCCTTGGTTTATTCCTGGTGGCTATATCTGCTCTCTTGCTTATGTATCTGGTTTCCCCTCTCAAGGGATAGTTTATGACGTTTTGAGTGCTCTCAAAGGATGATTCCTGAGCCCTCGCCCCCTTGTATTTTTACTTTGTTTTACAGTTAATAGAATTAGTATTTGCCGAGAAATATATATATATATATAATATCATAAAACTGAGATATTACCATGTTTAACAATAACACCACAGGATTTGAAAGGCCTGACAATAATTAGAAAATAAATAACAGGGGAAAAACTATAAAAATAGTAATAAGATTAAATAAAATTATAATAATATTAAATCGAAAAGTTAAAAAATATTTTTAAACAATAAATAATTATTTAAAAATATTGTAACTAAATTTAAAATTTAAACAATTTATTGATTAAATGACAAGAAAGATGGATGAATATGATGTGTATAAGGTTTTAAAAGTAATAATTTATTGTCTAGTATATTATTTTTTAAATTTATAAATAAAGAATCTTTATTATCAGGAAATTAAATTAGTTTTAACTAATGAATTCTTATTATTAAGAAAGTTGAATATTAACTAATGTTTTTGGTAAAAGGATAAGAAATTAAGAAAGTAAAAGTTAGATGAATATAATTTAATTATTTTTTCAATTTAAAATCAAAATATAAATCAG